>LUCH01017208.1:0-108397 GCA_013368495.1 Paragonimus heterotremus
CTTTTGAACGACCTTCAAGGCGAATCCCGTGAAGCGGATATTTGCCATTCTTTCGCTTTCAGTTGAACACCATAATAATTACGGACGAATGGAGAGCCTACAGAGCGTTGGATGGAACAGCTAACTACGAGCACCGGACGGTCAGTCATTCAGACAATTTCGTGTATCCTGAGAACGTGATTCACTCGACACATATGGGAAATCTTTGGTCCTCTGCTAAGAGGCATTTTCATGTCATATCTGGGTCAAACGATCGGCAGTTCCAGTCACACCTTCGGCGAAAACAAAATCCTGAAAACGTGATCGGCAAACTGCTGTTCACCTTACCTCATACGAAAATGTTGTGAACTACATAGCATACGTCGACATTGTCGCACGCGCTTGTTATTCCGATTCATATGCCTTGCGCTGATATTGTTTGCTGCCCCGTCCAGCCAACTTAAACCATGATTAGAGCCTAAATATGCCATATTTATTCACCTTACTAGCTGCTCCGTCCAGTTGACTTGAGCTATGATCAACGCCTGAGTATGCATTCTGTTTACACTAGTAGCCGCCCCGTCCAGTTCTCTTAAGCTATGATCAGCGCATTCGTCCCACCTTACGAGTGGTGCTAAACTGTACTCTATGCTAAGACACTTATAACTGCTCCGTCCATTTGTCCTACCATACTAGTTATGCGAAACTCTACTCCATGCCTAAACACTTATAACTGCTCCGTCCATTCGTCCTACCTCACGAGTTATGCCAAACCGTTCCCTAGGCTGAAACACACGGGTGGACGAGTGAGGTCGCTGGGGACGATAACGTGGGGATCAAATTCCGAATTATTCAGTCGATAATTGTAAATAGAGGTACATACCACCTCCGATTTTTCCAGCACAAATGTAGCCTTCGGTTTTCATTTGTTATGGGTGTCCTCCCGGATGACTGCAATCGTGTATCAGATGGAGTCTTCATAATTATGCCGTTCATCGCATCTGATATCTATAAGAAATCTGTGTAAGCATATACGAAGGAACTTACTTTCTTCAATCGTATTAGCAAAATGATCGTTCCAGGTGATGTTGGTTCGCACTTTCCTCGACCCATGCGTAAGCGGTACATTGCCAGTGGACCAGTCTAAGTCGTCGTACGTTGTGAGTGGTGTGCGGGGCTTGCTTCTCATGAACACTGACGAAGTGCGAGCAAGGTCTAAAGTAGAGGGAGTTGACAGAAATAAGGATTAGAAAGGTGTACTTACCAGATGACGAAAGTTGAAGCTGTTTGCCACAGAATGGACGCTCGTTTCCGTCTGTCAATTGGAGTAAAAAATCAGCTGATCTGTACAGGGTCACCGCAGTGACCACATGGCAATCCTGTTTTAGACTACTTAACCTGCCTCGGCTCCATGCCGCTTGTAGTTGAGCCCATTTGGAAATCGTATAAAGGTAAGCCAGTCTTGGCACGTTATAATATCATACTGGTAGAAGCAATTCACCGTCGTGCGACTGTTGCAGTCATGCAGTTTTTCAAGTAGCTGATGTGGAGCTTTATGTTGACAGTTAAAATCGTCTGCAGCTAGCGACCGAAGCTGTGGGCATACCAACCGTCGAATTGGCAAATTGTACTCTGCCCGCCACCGCTCATGAATGGGGACGTAATGTAAATGGAAATAAAAACTAAACAAGACCTTACCGTAGGAGTAGAAATTTTTTTCGAAACACCGACGGAATGTGTATGCATAAAAGCCACGTTGTACGGTAAAAAATACATTCACGTGTGTACTGTACGCTATCCACGGAGCTGCCATGTCCAAAGCGATTACTAGAGAACCGCTTACCTTACACCCAGATACTTTTTCGAAAGGGAATCGTGGAGTCCGTCCCTTCAGGTGGTCCCGGGCAAGATGACTTGCGAATATGGTCATTCTGTGACGATAGTCAACATTCACAACCTCACGACGGTCAAACTCATAGGTCGTTTGTATTTAATACTCCCGCAGCTACCACACACCGTGGACCCATATTTTCTCAATGGCGACATCCAGGATGTCTCTTGGGTGCGTCCGCTCCTTCAACTGTCCGTTCGCGTTCTGCAGCCTATTATTCGTTCGATTGCCAGGGTGGAAATCACCTTGCGCACAGATGGCCTGCTTCGGCTTGATGTGTAGCCAATGACACCATAAATCGTTCGGAACCTTCCTATCCGTTCGGCCATCGATATACAAACCACGTTTGAGCCTACGGCAAACAGTGTACGAGTGCCACTTATTCCTCCCCTTTATCTACCGTAGCTATTCGGTGGAAGAGATAACGTTTACGAAGAGAGTTTGTCTTTCAACAAATATGACGGACGAATTTTACCCACTTACATGCTTACGTACGGCATGGCGTACACGAAAGTAACAAAGCAGGATGTTGCAGCCGAACACCACATGGGTTGCCCTCTTTTGCGCAGTCATCTTATCTATGGCAATTGTTTCCATCGCAGTCTGCTCGCCCATCATTTCCCGAAAAATTCCGAAAAGTCTACGTAGTGAAGCATGCGTCTCATCATGACCGTACCCGTACAGCACAGGCCGGCCGTGTCCCATACCGTCTGTCACGACGAACCGATATGAATTCAACATTCACATGTTGGAGACGTCAAAATAGTTCAATTTGCACTCGATGGGCGAAATTGATGTGCATATATCTGTTGCCTTCGTTCCCCATGGCGCGCAGCACACCTATCGCACTAATCACCGACAGCACCACGTCAAGGTCCTCTGATGTTCTATGACCAACCTTGCATAGCAAACTCACTTGAAATCGCAGGCATTGACTTTCGGTGGATGTATGCGACGTCAGCGGTTGTGATGAACTTCTCGTGAACATCCATTATATGCTGCTTAATGTCAGCGGTTGGTATATTATACCTGAACAGATTCCCACATCCGTTCAATTCACCGATGGTGAGTGAACGATTCGTAGGATGGGACTCATGTGGCAGATGACTGTTGCGGTGGTTGTTCCCCAACTCGAAAGAGCTCACAACCAGACGAGCCTCTCGTCGGACCGCATGAACTCGTGATCTGCAACATGTGTCGCGAGACCTGGAGTGCAAAGCTGACAACAGTTAACCCACTAGACAAATCACGTACTCCTGCATACACTCCAACGCCTTTTATACTCCGTACAACCATTACAAATCTGCACAGTTTCCAGGAACCCATGTCATCGTACCTTATCGCACTTTGAAGCAGTTTTCGACCTACGGCTCGTCCCACGCGTAAATAACGCGATCCTAAAACATTGCCTTGAAAGTCGCAATATAATCCATTTCCTACAAATAAAAAGTAAACAACTTAAAACAAAATAATAAACAAATAACAAAAATGAAAAGGCAAATTGAAAAAAACCCAGCATTCTTGTGTTAAAGTTGTCACACAAAACCCACCACAACATCAGCCATATCGATTTTCGAAAACAAGGATGTATTGTTCCATGACGCAGATTTCGACGATTTCGATTTCTGCACAATGTACGAAGCTATTAAAACGACCTTCTCCGGGAAAATAATTTTCTTCAGCACGACAGCTCAGAAACTCACCGTCTACGACTAGCATTCATGCATCAAAGACGTCAGGCGGACGTGGTGTGACGAAGTTGTGTAAACGAGTTGGCTCTGAAAGAACTCGTCACAGCTCGAATTTGGGTTCTAACTAGGCATATCACGATTTCTAGTTGTTTCGTCGAGAGGGTACGAATGGCACGGCTGGTGAATTCATCAAAGCGTTCGACAAAAACATGACATTGAGTCTTCATCACATTAAAAACACTAGATAATAAGGCGATTTTAAAATATATGTAAATTATATTGAAGTGGTAACTCATAGTTGTACGTAAGATACGGGAAAATCATTCGAACGGGCCCATCAATTTAGTACACGCACAATGGGTCGTCCTCAACAGGTGCGAATTCACTGTACGTGAAATACAAAAGATCTCTGAGAACGAAGACCGTGTATTTACTGGACGAAGTGTACAAGTCGTCTCTTATAGCGTTATAGACGGCATCGACATCCAAGTTAACTAAGGAGGTTGGGGAGTGACCGCCGACCAGCCGGTTAACCGGAAGTGTGCGTGGTTCAGGTTCGCACCGCAGTCACATGGTGTTTGGAAAAAAATGGGATGTCGCACACCACCAGATCTTTCTCAGTAGTCAGGGCACAACACACAGCTTAGAGGCCTGGAACTATTTAACACATTATACAGTGGGGCAGACCAAAGAAATCCCCAGTGGGCTACATATGGATGTATTCAATCTGATTTTCAGAATCAGTCAAGGAAATTTGCCATGCGCAACTGGCTTCCAGTTGTAGAAATTCCTTATCTGAAAAAACGGAGCCATCAAAAGTTTTTGCTTTCAACTTGAGTCCACCACCCGTTGACCACACAAAAGAAGTTTCACAAGCTCTGTCCGCGACCACCTTTAGACAGCAAGTCTTTTACTGTAATGTTGTCAGCCATCGGAACGATCCTACTTCTCAAGTCGATCACTGTTCTTCGAGAGACTGTTGAACAACGTTGTTAGATAGCGACTTAATTTGAACCTTGTTGGATTCTCAATTCTACTCTATTCTTGGTACTTGCTGCAATCCCTACGTGCCGCACTGGGTCCTGCTTTTGGTGGTTGTCCTTCAGGTCGATGGACGCTCACTGGATATTGAAATAGACAAATTGGCTAAAACTGAGTGACCTGGATCTCAAACCTTTAGGCGGATAAATCAAACTTTACTTCAACTTTGCTTGTGAATATATATTTACATTTGGGGTCTTTTGATGCCCTGTGCATCAAAAAACCACTCACTATTACCGTTGTTCGTGATCAGCTGGCCTACCTATTTCTTACGTTGTATATTACCCGTTTTTCCCGCTGCGCTGTCTGTATTTCAAATTACTGAAAACATAATTTGATGTTGCATGTCGCTTGCTGCTGTTGACAACGACTCGCGCTGGATTTAGCAGTACTAGGACTCAGTGGTCACTCATCGAGGCAGCAAGCATTTGCGGCCGCTACGGGTGCAAAATATCCGTACAAAACGACATGTGTAGTGACCGGCGATCGTGTGGCTTCTCTAAGGATCCCGGCTGCAACCGTGTTTTCCTGCTTGTTTGTTCTGTACGCATGATTCTGTGTACGCCTGCAACAGGAGGCCTGATACGAACTCAGTGCCACTCTCTTCAGTCGTGCAACTAATTACACGCAGTGAATGCTTGCCCCTTTCTCAACGACTCATCTATTATTTCATTATTCAAGGTCGTTTTACCTGAACCTATTCGAGCGTTGTTTAACGCACTCGAAGGTTCCACGCACTTTTCGCTTGGCGCGCTTTTGAGCGCCACCGAGTGGGCTGTAGCCCATCTCGCGCTTCTCTTCTTTTCCTCTTGGTTGCTGCCGTTGGTCCCAGACTAGGCTAGAGTTAACTACTTATCATATTTCCAAATATTGCTGGAAATATACGGTTTGTTTCCAAACCTAACTGCGTTCTCTAGTTTGATGCCTGTTGGGACTACGTCACGATTGCTCTTCAGGAGAGGCGTATTAAATTGTTAGTGGACGAGGGTCTAGCGCATACCCACTTGTCCACTACACATACAATAATATCAGTGCCAAAAGTGATACCGTTTCAAATGCGTTATCCTCAGCAAAAACCAGTACGGGCAGCCAGCTTCTATATCTCTCCATTTTATGTACATCAGCTGCAGGTTTGGCGGGAGCCAAGGCGACGCATTGCCCCTGACTGGTCTCGCGGGCATCAATAAAAGTGGAGTGATGCGAAAACTCTTGAATACAAATACTACTTTTCCTTCCACCATAGGAAGTCGGATGAACGAGTATCAGCGGGCTCTATTCGAAATGAAGTTGGAACTACAGCCCTTGGATGAACACGAAGCCCTTACACCTCTGCTGTTACAGCCACCAAGAGAGCAGTTATCCTCTTAACTGCAAACATGCAAGGGCTGTGACAAAAATGAAAAGAGGGGACCTTCAGGGAAAGCAGACTTGTTTTCATGGCTCACCTGTCCGACAACATCCCCGACCGAGCTAGCCAAAACAAACTTAGCATCATCAATCTCCCCTGACGTTGCAAGTCTCGTGCTCGTGAGTAAGTTGCGCTCTAAGACAACCAGAAAATCACCTGGCTGTCTGGAAACGTCGGCTACCACGCTCATATCCTAGACGAAACTAATGAAGGCAGTGGTTCCGAAGCCACTGTTTCTGTGGAGGTCATTCCAACGGCCGACCCCCAAAAACACGCATAGAAGTTGAGGGCATAGGAGTCACTCAAAAAACCCCTTCTGAGCTACCCTCCCAAAAATTTATCAAACGGTCATGCGGAAACTTTTTCATCTTGAGAATTCGGAACGGAAGGAAACTTTTGCGGTAGCCCCCGGCAAATCAGATGGCATTTCTTTGGCCCACCCCGCTAGGTGTTTATGTGAGTGGTCCCACATCACTCAGCATACTGCTATCTTCAAAATCTCGCAACCAGCTGGCGAGAAGGTCAAATGCTCTGCAGATGGAAACTTCCCAACACCATCCCCAAAAGCAGAAGTTCACAGTGGTCCAGAGGTCGCAATTTGGGACACCAATAACATTGGAGTCGTTGGAGCAAGCACAGTCCGCGATGTTGCTCTCGCAGCCGCCAAGAAGGGCCGGCAGAACAATTCGGCAGAAGGGACTGAGTTCAACCACACAACCATCCTCAATCCTATGCTTCATTTTTCAGGCACTTCTGCACGCTCTTCATGAAATCAAACGAACAGGTAACTTTTGAGTGCATGTAAATAACCTATCTGGGTCTGTTCAACAAATCACCGGGAATCAGACGGTTAATTCACGATATGCAACCAAATGTGTTGGCTTCAACGGACACCTGGCTCACAGGTGATATAAATGAGTGCACAAAGTATCCCCGGTTGCCCAGTTAACTTAGATGACTTCGCTGGAGGAGAATTGGGGGGCTTTGTGATTTTCTCTCAGCAGTATATCCCGACACTCACAGTCACCGGTGACCTTCAGCCCTCCTATGGATATGAGGCGCTGCGGCTTCCACTGGCACTGCGTGGCCATGCCTCATTCATATTATGGTGTTATCTATTAAGCCCCTTCCTTCGGCGGCCCCGACGACGACACCCTTCTCGTAAATTTAGACAACCTTCTAGCACCACAACGTTTTACTCGTCCACTTGTTATGGGTGACTTCCAGAATAAACCAGGCCTCAGTTTTAAATCGGGACTTCGAAATTGGATTCAAGACATCCTATTGATGTTGATAAGAAGGAAAGCGTGAACACGGCACGCCAACGCCTCAGCGCGACATCGCTCCGGTCTGGTTCCCTCCCTAATGCACTAAAAGAAGCAGAAGCACCAAAACAAGAACCCTAAAACCTTCTTCAGTTATGCCCAGGCCAAAGGGGCCATTGGGAGAGGATCGAGTAGCATTGTTGATACTGAGGACAACGTTACAGAATTACCGTTACAAAAAGCGGAAGTCCTCCGCCTGTTTTTGAGGCATTGCGTATTCTGGAATCAGCAGCTACCACATAGGGACTCAGAACAGGGAAACTTAAAGGGAGTGAGAAGCACGAGGTGAGCAATCACCAAGCAGTAAGTCCGACGTCAATCGTCCTGAAACTGTTGGAAAGAATTATTAAGGATGGGATTGTGTGGCACCTTACTGGGAACAGGCTCCTCTCCGCAGACCAGTGTGGATTTCTGAGGCATAGGTCTTGTCTCGCCAACCTGACTTGCTATCTTGATGATACCACGGAGAGATTGGACAGGGTGGAAAGGTTGAGGTTGGTTACTTGGACTTCAGAAAAGCATTCGATTCAGTGAATCACCGACTGCTAATCCTCAAGCTAGATACCTTTGGCCATCCTTCAGGATGGATACAGGATTTCTTGAATGGTCGCACCTTCCATGTAGAGGCAGTGGGGAAGGGTTCAACAGAAGATGCAGCGGTTAATGAGGTACCTCAAGGATAGGTGAATGGACCACCGCCACTCCCAATAGTCATCAGTAGTTTCTCAAGAAACTTGAAGTGTCCCCGCTACATCTCTGCTTAGGATATGAAGTTTGTAGGAAATCCTGACAACACAAGCATGCAGGAGGACTTTAATACTGTTCAGAAGTGGTCGAATGAATGACACCTAACCTCGAATGTAGACAAGCGTAATCAGCTGCTCGCTGAGGAACAGCCAGGGCCAGTCAGGTATTTTGGCAAGAAGGGTGGGGAGAGGGAGCTGATGATAGCAGAAACAATCGTGGACTTGGGAGTGCCCATAGAAGGGAACGTCAAAGTTTCCAAACTGTGTTTAGAGGCGACACGAAAAAGAAACGGAGCGGTGTATATGTTGTAGAAAATGTTCGCTTCAAGGGGACCGGAGGTGTTGTTGCTGCTCTATAAAGCTTATTTTGAGCCACATGTGGAATACTGTGTGCAGGCTTGGAGCACGAATATGGTAAAAGACGTGAAGTTACTTGAGAAAATTCAGGGGAGTTTTACAAGACTGCCCGAAGGAATCCGATATAACTCGTATGAAGACAGATGAGGAAAGCTTGATCTGTTTTCTCTTGCGTAAAAGAGGGTTATAGGGGACTTGATAGAAACACTCAAGATTTTTCAGGAAATAGCTGGAGTTGAGGCGAAACCTCCGTTCAGTCTGCTTACAAACTTACACCTGCGAAAAGACATGCCGCATCGATCAGGGCTAACTTCTTCGCATATCGAGTTACCAACTATTGGAACATGCTTACACAGGGCGTAGTTTCGTCTGATAGTGTGACAGAGTTCAGAAGAAAGCTTGATGAGTGTCTGTGTTAGAGTTTAGTTTGGATGAGCTTCTCAAGAACCTTTTTCGTCACAGATTTGCGTTAATCAACTTTTGATCTCTAGGTGCTATTGTTGCTATCGCATTTTTGAGTCTTATCCATTTAAAAAATTAGCGTTAGTATTTCAAGGCACAGGTTCTAGGAATCAGCCTCACAATGGTCTGACACTGAACACTTGTTTCGCGTCACTTCAATGAAAGAATAGACTTGTGTGTACCGGTGTTAGCTGCGAACTTGTGATGTCCCGATGGAACTGCTAACTTGAACTCCCCAACCGTTATCTGATGGTCCTCATGATTACTGTAATTATCGTCGCGGCGCTTAGCGTTTTCAGAAGCTCACTGGCGCAGGAGACTTGACAAATTCTGGCTCGGGCCGCTTCGTCCTAGAAACTGACTTGGAGTGAAACTGTAACATTTTGTACACAATTTTCTATTTTATAATTCTGATCGTTATTCACACCTATCACTTTCCTCAACTTCACATATATAGCCAACGTTTAAGTCAATTTTATGGAACTAATCGATAGTCAGTAAGTACAACTCACTTCTCGGGTCGTGAGTATTGCGTTCGCTCTGCGTCCAGCACCGCTAGTAAGTAGATTTTTTGAGAGTTAGAAGTTGACAGAATCACCCGGCTTTTGCAGCAGAATTTCCTTATTTGTCTGTCATCCGAATTATCTTACTTGTGGCTCCCAGGATTATTTAAGAACAACACGACAGATCGTATCCAGTGGATACTGCATTCACTGTGATGGAATTCCAGGCCAACGCACTTTAATGAACTATTGTGAGCCAATCGTTTCCATTTTTATCACCCTTTTGATCTCGTGTACATACGTAACTTTTGTATATTGTTTATATCCTCTACAAAACCTGTTTTCAATGACTGCTTTCCAGATCAACAGACGCTCGCTGGACACCGAGAAAGAGAAATCGACTGGATCCGGGTACGTTGGGCCTCTGTCTCAAACCCGTGAATTAATCGCGGAACCGCTGAAAACCATGAACACGTGTATTAGTCGTTGAAAACGTTGAAAATCATTGACCGTCGACCTTCGAAACGGCTGACCTCCACTGACCTTCGTTGCGGTTGACCGTTGTAGTGGGAGCTGGTGTCAAGGTGTCGGCGGCTGAGAGTGGTTGGTCTCACGTTTTTTATGTCGGAGTTCTTGGAGAATAACGATGAAAAAAGTCCATCCGCAAATAAAATTACACTTCCAGCTTCAAGAAAGAAGAAAAAACTTAAAAAGCATAAAGCGGATGCATGCGGGGATGAGATGGATATTGGTGACGAGCAAGACCAGGAACACGTTGAGCCGGTTGCCTATATACCTGGTCGATCAAGACCGCTAATGGAAGATGAACAGCTCGTTATGGACAAATCCTCCTACAGGATGTATTACGAATTTCAAGTCGAATCGGCTAGTCTCAGTTTTGATATCCTGTTAGACAACCTGGGATCCAACAGGGAAGTAGAAGTAAATGGTCATCCGGCTACCGCTTGCTTAATTGCTGGTACGCAAGCACCACGGGATGTGGATAACAACCTTGTCATCGTGCGGTTGGCGAATATGCGGCCATTTGTAAAGAAGGTGAGTTTGTATTATCACTAATGTTCCGTCCTTTTTGACTTATTAGTCCGCTGCTTTCTCAGAGGCGGCTGACGTGTTAGCACCGTAAACGTATCTTGTAATGCCGTAGCGCCTAGTAAGGCACTTCTGGTTTAGGGCTCCTGGTGGAGTGAGAGCGGCTTTTGGCCAAATCGAATGACAATGTGAAGTGAGTTGTGTAGCAGGACAAATAAGCTGTGTTTAACCATTTCCGTAATAAGCATTTGTGAACTTCTGCGAGCGCCATGTACGTACTTCAAGAGGCCGAGTGCTCCATTTTGTCATCCCATGACAAGTCATGTTTACTTGTTTCGGTGTGGTCACGTGACTAGAGATAGCGCCATCTAAGTGATAATTGGCAATGTTTTCGTAAATTTTCTCACTTTGACCATTAAAAAGACAAGCTCATGGGGGTTTTAAGAATGAATGTAGACCGTGATATGAATTGATGTGAAAGCACCAGGCAGGGAGATACAATCGTTCAGGTTTTCACCAAAAATTTCCGCTTTAATTATATGTTCTGAGAGTGAGCATAAATTTATTTCAATTCGAATTGTTCACAAGTGTATGCATGCCTGTGGGAACTGAACAGTTCGATAGTAATGACATCGACAACTGGTTATTTTGTTCTGCCTTTTCCTTCCTTCTCCCGTAGCTTACTTTGTTCATGTATATATTGAAGCCTCGCATTCCTTTCTAATTGCCTACTCGGGAGTACCTGTCACAAAAGGTGTGTTGCAATATGGCTCAAATGTGCCTTGAAAATCTTAAAAAATGTCATCCATATAGTGAGATTTCTTTGATTACAAATCTGATGTATAGTTTTTGTATTTATTCCGTGTGCACCACCCAAATGCACTCATTCCTTTCACATGCACTTATGTACACCTCGACATCTTTTCTTCAAAGCCGCGAACAACAGCAGCTAAAAACACGTCACGAGGCAAGTTGCGGAATTTTCTGCAACTTGTGTTGCCAGTTGTCCTACGGCCTCGTTAAGAATGTTCTGCATTTCCAGCACTCATTGGTGTGTGGGTGCACAACGGAAACCGAACTTTCACGTAAAATCAAGTGACTACAAATCACTCAAGTGCTTAGAGAGATTAAATTCCTGGAGTTTCCTCAGAGACGGAGACAGGTCTCGTCATGCAGCTGACAGCATTGTTCCAAAAACGGCGAGTTAACGAGTTACTTTCAGTTGACGAAGCTAGACAACTTCAACGTTGTTCTTAAGAAAAGCTTATGTTGTCTTTGTGCCAAACTTTGTGCAACTAGTTTGTTTACTGTTTCTTGAAGGCTGTTTACCTTTGTGTTTCATATTCTAAGATCGACATGTGACCAACATGCTGCTAGGAGCAAGTTAGTTTTCTGCCTGTCCGTAGCTGAATTAGTTTCGTTTTCGTTCTCCGTTAAACACTGGAACAACGTCAGCAGTATAAAAAGTCGATAGCCGCCTTATACATCAAGGCGGCCTTTGATTCACGTGACAAAACTGTACTCAGATACTTTCTAGCAAGAAAAGGTTTGCCAAAACAGTTTGTAAAAACTCCCGAGGCGGTCCGCATTGGGGTTCAGTTAGCGATCTTCTACCTACTTTAAACATCTGGAGCAGGATACGACAAGATCACCCGGCGTTCTTTTGTTCACTGTTGCACTAGACAAAACCCTGTAAAACACTTTTTAACTGCGAATGCAGGAGCATGGGGATTCTTCCTGACTCACGACTTCAAGGTTACCGTTTTGCAGGCGCATTCGTCTTATTCTCTGATGCATCACGGACAGCTCAGCCTCTTTTCGGTGGAACGACTTTTTCAAATATACAATAGTAGGTGTTACGAACCTGACAGGAGCTTGCATCTTCAGTCACCTAATGACAAACGGTTGGTAATGGGCAGAACGTTTCCCCTAGCAGTTGAACCTGTTTCGGCGGAATATCCATGATATCACAGTTCAAGACTTCACTTGAATGGAAGTTTACGAACTGACGCCACTTGTGGCGCCTGCACGATCCCTGCCTCTTAAAGGGCCAGCAACATGTATAGTTCTTTGCGGTTGCGAACCCGTCAGCACTCTCCGGAGACGCACACAGAGCTTTTACCATAGACCGAACAGTGGGTGGTAGCAAAACCACACTAACAGTGAGAAAGACCGGATGGACATGCAGATTCTACAGATCATTGAGCGTAATAAGCTTCATTAGTTCAGAGTGTCCTACACATTTCCACCCGTTGCTTACTACCTATACCGAGTTGGACTGAACCGAAAGGTTAAATGGCTAGTATGTTCCCTGAAAGTTGTTACCTCAAAATTAGCCTCATTAAGCGTTCATGGTTTCCTGACAGGAGCTCAGTGAACAACAGTTGTCTTTGCTCGTCGAATACGACGCAAGCTCATGATCAGCAGCATTCATATTGCTCACTTAGTCTATTCATTTTTTGGTCTCTGCGAATTTCCTCACCTTATGGCGCTTCCTCATGTTTGTATCAGATAGATAACTTTCTCCGTAAAGTTAAATATATGCAACATGCACCGTGAATTCGTCCTGTCTATTTCAATACTGGCATTGTTAAAGGTACGAAGGAAGTTTGCAGGTGCCGTGTTTTTTATGTCATAACTGTTACCCATAGGCTAAGTCAAATCGCTGATCAAACTTACTGTGTGCGCGATTCCTTATGTTCATCACATTATGCACGGCTGAATCGTTTATCGTTTCAATTGCTTTTTGTTATTTTTGTACTCTTTGCTTTGCTTATACTGGAAGACTTGTAGGGGTCATCGGTTCCGATATTCCACAGACTACGTTTACTGACTTGCTTACTGGCGTGCAGGCTATTTCGTAAAAATTACACCTATATAACAAACAGTATCTAATCACTTCATATCGTGTTTATTGCTTTGATTGTTGCTCACAACCAAATTATTAACTTATGTTACAACCCCAGGTGGAGGTATGATGTAAACGATGCATCGATACAGTCACGCGCAAGCATACCTTTCATATTGTGACGCCTATCACAGTATTCAATGTTAAACGGCACCTACACACATGACACTAGAAGTGACAGGGTACGCTATTTGTGATTTCACCCATATCTGGTTAAAACTCGAATGAATGAGACCCACGATGGTGTAAGTGGAGGGTTTTTGACACAGCCAGCCCGGACTAATCGAGACAGTAGGTTAAAATAGCGATAAAACCCCCATCTCTTTGTAGATAATAGGTGACCCCCTAATCATTATCATTATCATAGACAACGATACATCAGTAGTTCTCGCTGACGCTTAACTGCCATATTTCTGTGAAAATAAAAGCAGGATTTGATCTAAAAGAAAGGGAGAGGGGAGGAGTGGAGATCCAGTTATTAGAAATAGCTATGCCTTTATTCACGCACTGAACATCGAGGTACGTACACCTCGCAAACAAACAACCGAGCTATAAGTGGAAGTAAGGCATCATCGCCGAGACAGTTTCATTGCCCCGCGTCATTAAATCCACTTGCGTCTCAGATAACTCGACCAAACGACGACATGATGTTCTGGAATTCCCGAGAACCTCCATGGATTAGAGCACTATTGTCTGCGTACTCTGTATCTCGAAGTTGTGTGTCTTGAAGCAGTTCCACATCATTATATTCATAGTCTGTCATGGCACAATCTAGGATCACGTTTACTGCAAGGTTGGATAAGAAGTGGACAGATGGATGGCCTTGTTGCATCCCACTTGCAGATACGCTGCCATATACCCTAGTTCGTCCCAAGGTCCGAGAAATCGTTTTCAGTATTTCGACATACCTCTTAAGAACACCGTTGATAGGCAATCACAGATGGTAGGTCTCAACTGAATCTAAAGCTTTTCTGGTGTCTGCTGTGACAACAATTGTCGACCTTCTATATGAATGGTGGAGTTCACGTATATTTTGGAATGTGAGGATGTGATCACTGCGGTCACGGCCAGAACGAAATCCAGACTGCTGCTCACGGATATGTTATTTGAGCGTTCCGTTTAGTATACCAAGTACAGTAGCAACAAGCAAGCTCAACTCAATAAAAATTAGGCTCCTTGTTTATTACACGAAATATTGAACATTCTGAAAATGGGGGAGAGTGTTAGGCAGTCAGTTGGAAAGGTCTCACTGACCCAGAGTTTCCGCAGGACAGCCATCAGCTGTTTAACAAGCACTGGACCTTCACCTGCAAAATGACGGGATGGAGGAGTTTGTCCTGATTGGATGCTTTACGACGTTTTAGGAACTTGAACTCAATTGGGACTTTGTTTTCGAGGTTAGAGGAACTTTTGCAAGCCGGTGACCACAGGTAGAGCCCGAAAGCATAATCAGTGACGCAGGTAGCCATTTGAATTGCTGTTGGAAATGTTCATTCCAGCATCCCAAACGTCTTTGCAGGTTATGGAAAGGCTCATTATAGGTTTCACAAATTACCCTGTGCAAATCTGGCTGCTTGCTGTTGGTTGCTCAAATGAAATGGAAAAGCTTACGAGTGTTCCGGTTAGCACCGGTTTGTTCTATCTTGATAGCGCGTTGTATCTACCAGCCTCTTGATCTTCTCGTAGTTGCGACCTTAGTTCCAAGCCAGTAGCTTTGCATGCTGATTTGCACTCGTTAGCGGTTGACATTTTGCGTTGCGTCACAAGGTTCTGGTGGTCATATTAATTTTCAACCTTTTTGGTAACAGTTTTTTCTAGGATATTCTATGTTACTATTGAGGTGAGTGGCGGCCCGGGTCATAATATCTTTTGGCCAGGATCAATGCCGTTGTAATAATGATGTATTGCATACCGTGTATTTGTCATATGTACTTCATTATCGTCTGGTAGATGTAGGACGCTTGTGTACATGTCAATTTAGATACGTCAATTTTGTTTGTCTACAAGGTGGCCTCCCACCAAATCATCATCATCACAGACAGCAATATATCGGTGGTTCACATTAATTATTAACTGCCACGCAGTCACGAAAAAAAAAAGCAAACCTTGTGTAGGAGGAGAGGAGTGGAAAATGGGAACCGGAAGGGACCCGGCTACCAAAAATAGCCACGTCTGTATTCAAACAGACGAAGTTATTTTTGGTAGTTAAGTCCCTTCCCGTCCCTTTTATTTTCTTCTCTCTTCCTATACGGGGTTTGCTTCCCCCCCACCAAAGCGGAGAACGGACTATCTGTACACTTCTAGATGATCAGTATCCTCATCATAATCGTCGTCATAGGCAGCAATACATCAGGGGTTCTAACTGATGTGCAACTGACACACAGACACAAAAAGCAAACTCTGTGCAGGAAGAGAAAAGAAGAAATAAGGGGAGGGGAAAGGACCTAACTACTAAAAGCAGCTGCGTCTTTATTCACACAATCAACGTCGAGGTGCTTACACCCTGCAAACAAACGGTCGAGCTATATGTGAAAGTAGGACGTCATCTGCAAGACAGCTTCCCTGCGGCTCTCACTGATCCGCGTCGTTAAGTGCACTCACTTCACAGATAACTCAACCAAACAACGACAACACTGACACCACTGAGTTCGGTTAGTCACCACCTTACCTAACTTCTCAGGCCACTGACTCTGTGAGTCGCAATTTCCCCAGCCTGGGAAGCGAAACCGACCTACAGTGGCCAACTTCTTGGTGAACGACTTCATCTCCCTACACCAAGTCACCATCTGTCCACTTCACACCTTATGCCAGTCGGCTGCTGCGTCGGCAAAGAGTGCTCGATGTGGCAGACAACTAGTTGGCATCCTTAGTACATCATCTAACCATCTACGTCTGTGCAGCTTGAATAATTGGACAAAAGAATTCGTTTGATATTCACTACCAAATACCCGTCTCTTAATCTCCTCTTTACCTACTCGTTGATCCAATCCGATACGAGCAATCGAATACAGACATCAGTGGTCAAATACCTAAAGACGATACGTCTTCTACCTTGAACGGCCATGTTTCGCTGCCGTAAAGTAACACAGCCCTCACTGTCGTCTTATACACACAACTTATGAGCCCCAGATAGATACCTCTGTGTCGCCAGAAGTGCCCCCATACTGGCGAATACACCTCCAGCCTTAGAGATACATGCTTTTATTTTATTCTCTACACCTCCACTGCCGCTGATGCGGCTTTCCAGGTACGCAAACCGGTCAACAACCTCCATGATTTCATTATTCGAAGTTAAGTCTACGTAATCACAGTGATTTTGCAGAAGCCACTTGCCTTTTGAGGCTGCAAAGTGCATTCCGAAGTACTTAGCAGAACTCGAAATAACGCCTAGCATTGTTTGTGCTGCTTGAGAAGTGTCAAACAGCAACACCTTGTTGTCAGCATAATCAAGATCAGTCAGTCTTTCACCAGTTAAAAGGTCCATGCCTGCATCTTGTGAGTGCAGCGGACGGTTCTACATTATTACATCTGACAAGATTGAACTAAAATGGTGAAAGTGGACAGCCTTGAACGCCGCTGCTGGTACTGAAACTGTCAGACAGTTCATCCTAAACCATAATCTGGGCCGCAGTACCACCAGTATGTTCACATACTTGATCAGTGCACCTCTGCGCTTAAGCGATTCTAAAAGTGTAGATCGATCCACCGAATCGAACGCACCTTTATGGTCGAGAAATAAGGCGATTGTTGGCCAGCGGTACACATGACGCTACTCTAGGATTTGACGAAGAGTAAAAAGTGTGATCTGTACGTTCTAGCCCAGTGCGAAACTTTGCCTGCCCCTCCCTAGTGTTTGCCTCTCGAGCTGCAATGAGTCGAAGAAGTATACTGGATGCCAGAACTCTATAATGGCCGGAGTCAAACTAATTCTCCTATGGTTTTCTCAGGAGTCTCTGATACCTTTCTCGAATATGGGATCTATTATCGAGTGACCGCAGCACGGAGGACTGATCTCCGTCGTTCACACAAGTTGAAACAACTCCGTCAAGACTTCTATTATTGTCTCCCCACCTTCTTCGAAGAGTACTGGCACGAGATCCTGTGGGGCAGCAGCTCCATTACGTTCGAGAACTGAAGTGCAATTGTGCACCTCAGTCTCAGTGGGTGGTGCTAAATCTGCTGACCAAGATGAGACACTACAGAATGGTGGCGGCAACACAGTGTAAGCAAAAGAACGACTAAACTGACTTACAGACTGTTCATCCTACCGTTCTACCTTTCTGTATTTATTGTGGATGAGTATGCCATCTGTCTCGTTGATAGCTGATAAACTGATAAACTGTCTTTTCCTACTAGTAACAGGGATAAGCTTGAGCAGTTTGACGGTGTTCTTCAAAACAACTCTCTTTCCACATCCCTGACTTTCCCCATTAACCAAGCCTCAAAATCGGTGGTCAAGCCACGCTTCAACTTCCTACGGATATCTCTCCTAAACTTCTTGAATGAACTGCCAGTAGGAATGTTCCATTTAGCCTCTAATAACACCAAGGATTTTTCTGAGATACAATGTTTGTTTAACCTACTGCTCACCTTGCTGCATTCTACACTACCTGTTTCACGAATGGTCTATTAGATTTGAGTCAGTTTCTCAATAGCCAGCCGTTGTTGCTAGTGTCCTCGTTGTCCAGCAAAAGTAAGAAAGAAGTGACAACGCACCAACGCATGTTTCGAGTCTAAGTATGTGCTCCAATAAGAAAGAAAGTCCTCAATAGAACTACGCCACATATAGCTAACAGCTATGTGGTCTATCTGAGACCAGGCCTGATTCGGAGAAAGAAGACGCCAAGTGTAACAATGACCAGCACAATAACTGAAGCTAGTGATGGCTAAAATTGCTTATGGTCAGCACACAGCTGCAACAGCCGCCCGCCATTATCGGAGCTATATGATGCTATCCCTAACCTTCTACCTAAACGAGATTCGGCCTCACCAAGGCGGCCGACCCGATCGTTTATACCTTTATGTAGAAAGGGTATATCAGAACTATGTGTCGAACGAAGGAAAGCGGCCAGATCGTAGTAAAAGGCGTCCTTGACACCGACGTCACTATAGCCAGTTGGAGCATAAACAGACAATTGAATGATTTCTGATGGTTTTGTGTCCAAAGCTGGCCTTAACAGAACCTGCCAAGCGGACGGCACAAAGTCTACTGTTAACAGGAATTCAGTCTGTCAATGCGGCTACGGACGTCATGTTGAGGACTATATCTACTCCAGACTGACTGGTGGCGGCGGTCTTCGAGTTACCCGAAGTATATGACCAAGTATGGGGTAGACAATGCGGGTGCTGTTAGTTCCATACGCTGACTACTGTTCTGGATTCTAGTCCTCGAAATGCAACATACATCAACATCCAACGAGTCTGACGTTCGTGCAAGAGCTGCCTGTTGACCAATCTGTTTTAGAGTGCGAACGTTGGTCTGAACAAAGAACGAGAGTGGCCTGAAGCTGATTTGCAAGAGACGGAACTTACCGGCTCAGTGTTACCACGGTTAGCTACATCTGTTGTGGGACCTGCAGAATAATCGCCAGAAATAGGTCGGGAGGGACCTGAGAACTAAATTTGATAGGACAATGAGGATGGGGTCAGCGGTGACATGTTTTCGCCTATCCACCCTGTTGTATACAGCAAATAGGGCGACCCTGTTTATACTGCGAGACGGCCGGTGTAGTATGAAATCACTGGTGTTGTGATTATTCATGGTTGTATGTGGGCTGAGATAGTGCCAGGATGCCCAGACCTAGATAGGAGAACGATTAGGGTTCTCAACCAAGGCCTTTGACTCAAAAGCTTGTACCGCAAGGCAGCGCGTGGGTTGTAGTTTACCAGAACTAGTACATTTTTCGGAAAACGGTGCCAACCTTCTTCCAACCCCCAACCTGGAGAACCTGGAGACCGTGGCTTGTCAGACCTCTACCTGTTGGCCTGCCTAGCGTAAGTGACTTGGTGTGATTGCAACATCGTCCAGTTTAGCCCAACAGGTCTAGGTGATGCGCAAGTCGTCACACCGTATCAAGGACTTATTTCATTGTGTTAGTATTGCAGTATGCAGCCCCATGAGTACGTCTGCTTTTCATCCAACTGCTCCTCATTTTTCTGTCTGGCTCGATTGTATGTGGTAAGGTCGAAGTCTCAGTCAACGTATCTCTCCCGATCGGCGCAGCATACAAATCTGTTCACCAAGGTTGCCATATAGGGCAGGATTTTATTGCTAGCTTGTATAAGACAACTGCAAAAGCATTGCTAATTGACGGCTGCAGATGGTGGTCGTCTAATGCGTTGGGCATAAACCGTCTTCACATGTTTGCCCATCGACGCCTGGGACAAATCGTCCGCATCGGAGGGCGTCAACAGTGAGCAATGGTGAGATTAGCTAGCGATCATTTGGTGGTTGCAGGTCACTTAACTCCTCTTGTCCATCCATTCTAAATATTCGGGTGATTGGATCACGTGCTTAACGTACTAATTAATCCAGTATAAATGATAGGGACAGCCGCTAGCAGGTTAGCAACTCCTGGACTAAATCTGTTCTAACTCCCTCTGCGATTGGAGGCGTTGTGAGAACTTGCAGCTGGGCAAGTTCAGTGGCTTGAATATTGCCGTTATTTGACGTAATTGTGTGTGAAGTAAACGCTGTTAATAGTGTTGGACAGTGAACATCTCAAGGGAGTAGGTATCACATTTCCAATGTGGTTATTCGTTTGTGTTATTTGTTTTTGTTCTGACGTTGAACGTTCGAATTTAGACGCGGAATTTTGTCTGTTAGTCCCCATTGGTTTCTTTTTCAAACGAGGATTTACTATTCTCTTACTGGTTGCACGACAGTGAAACGCCAGTGTCAACTTGTATTGTATCTCTGCCGTTGTTGGTTATAACGATGGGCATCTGCTCTGTTATATGGCTGATACATCTTGCTTTCTGCCCCCAGTTGTTTTGCGTGTGTAATATTTCCTTGTCTCCCTAACTGCCGCCGCCATCGGAGACTGTCACTTCTCGTTCTTGGGAGATAGAAATTTCACTTTAGCTTACTACCTAGTCACACGCTCCCCAGCCTCATCCTTTTCGTTAATCACTTGATCCTGAATGTGTAAACGGAAGTTTAATCGCCTACCAGTCGATCAAGAGATTGGTTTATAGGGAATCCGATGGATGAGCATGCGTGAATTAGCAGAAGCTCGTAGGGTGGCCAACCAAAACTTGGCGAACGCACAAAAAGTTCCTAAGGAGCAGTCAACGACAAAGTGGTTAGATCGAAACGCTGTGTTTGAAATTGGTTTGATGGTTAAATACAGAGACAGGCGGACCTCCGTGGCTCAGTGTATCTGATTAAGAATGAAAGGAATCAACATCGAGTGCACTGAAGCCAGCTTGGTAAATGGTATGACACCCCTAGCAGAAGAGAATGCACACCAGGAGCATCGACGTCCCCGAGGCCAATACGCAGATCGTCGAGAGAGCGAAGAGAACCTGAAAAGCTTTTGTTGCAGCTGGAACAGTCTTTGCCGGGAGAGGAGTGTAGTGAGGATGAACAGTCGTAATATGCTACTCACACGTCTGCTATCCAGTAGTAGGACCAGAGCATATATTTTGACATCAAAAAATGCAGGAAGAAACATTAGAGTGCAGCATCGCCCAAAATGATCCTTGCTACGTAAAGGAACTTAGCATTGACGTCTATGGCTACCGAGGCGGTCCGGGCCGAGTACTGCATGCAAATGAGTGGCTTTGTTTTAACACTTAACCCATATGTTGCTTTGTTGAATAAACAACCCTTGTGCCATTCACGTTCTTGGCTCACAACAGTAATTCTTCATTCTCATGTCTGTTACGTCCAAGTTACTCTCTGGTTTTGTATTACGTCGGATCACTAGGTCCACCGAAAGTCAGATAAGTGAAGGGCAAGTAGGATTCTTATACAGTCGGGTGCGTTGATCACACTCTCAACTTGCAATGGATCTTGGAACATCAGCGCTGTTATAAGAACTCGATGGTCGTGGTCTTTTTAATCCTAAAGGCTGTCTTCGATTCTGTTGCTCGCAACGTGATCTGGAACTGTCTTCTTCGCAATGGAGTTTCAAAGAAATACCTGAATCTGTTGAAACTACTGTATGCTCACTCTGCAAGCGGGGTGGTAGCTTATGGACAACTGTATCGGGCGTTCATCACTTCTAGTGGCGTTCGCCAAGGGTGTCCGTTTTCCTCCCTCCTGTTTACTTTAGTCGTGGACGACATTCTGGACAGTGCCTTCGAGGAATCCAATGAGCTCGGTGTTGAGCTTCTTCCTGGCGCTCGGCAGTCTGTGGCGGGCATGCATCCGCAAACCTGTTGCTTATTCTACGTAAAACTCGGTTGCTTTTGTTTATTTGTTCCCTTCTTGTTCGTTGCACACTTGTACTTATTTATTACTTTGCTACTTCCTGGACCATTGTCAGGACCAGTGGCAGTCCTGACCATAGTGTCTACGGACACTGCTGAAACCTGCGAAATGATTTTGACGAGCTGAACGCTATGAATTTGTTTCTTTACCTCCGACTTATAATTTCCATGTGCCTGTCTCGGACCGTTTATGGTTCCCTAGTCACGTACGCTGGGTACGTCCCTTACTCCTCGCGGCTGTCCTCTGTGGAGAGGAAGTACTGTATATGGCACATTTTTTGAAGTACTCCCTTTTGGATGTCACATTACGTAAAAGACTAGTACTTGCATCAGTATGGTACTTCTAACTTTCCTAGACCACGGAAGTTTGTTTGTTGGTGGACTCCCTAGTGAATTCTTTAGTTCAATGAGGCGAAAAACAGTGTCCAGTACACCATCACCTGCGATTGGGATCGCTGTGATCTTGTTTCTGGAAGGGTCCTCCTAATAAATGCAGACTTGGTTGACCGCATATCACGGGTTTATCGGCCACTAAACTTTATTGATATCATCTCCTAAATATGATGCAATCTAGTGACTGGTGAGTGGAGCTTACGTCATGTGTCTAGTGTGTTATCATCCTTGATGTATCTTCCTAATTGAATCACTCCAGTGATTATTAACACTAAACCTAAAAACTGATAGACTGTTAATCTTGTCATAATCAGGTTGGCGAAAGTTTTCTCTTTTAAAGCAAACGATGAGCAGGACATTTACGGACGGCAAGCAAAATGTTGGTCCTTTGAAAGCATCTCAAGACATAAGCAATACCTCCTTCACTGTCAGCTACTGAGGAACACGAGAGTTGAGGTAGTCACTGGCGCTCTGTTAAGCCATCAGATTGTTTCGTCCTAGTAAATTGAATATATCAAGTTCCTTTGTTTTCTTCAAATTTCGACCCAATAAATTGTCCTTATTTTGCTTATCTGTTGATTAAGCTAACCTTACAAACTTCCGAACGTTCAACGAGGTCTGAGAGTTATCGTAGGCTTTCAGCATGCGACGATCTGAAATCGGGTTCTAAGATCATTTAGAGGAGCGTGCTAGTGTAGGAAATGTTCAGTTATATTTTTACTTGTTGACCTCGTCAGTTCTGTGCCCGAATCACTGGGGTTGAGCACTGGTGTGTTATGTTTTAATACAAGACTTCCTCACATGTCATCATAGCTTTGGCCTTTACTATTTCAAAGCACTCCTGGTGCCGTGTTTGATGCACTTCTCTCGTTAAAGGGTGGAAAGTATGATGAATGTGTTTGACACTGCTCTGCGGTTACAAAACGTGGGCGATCCACGACGTTAAAGTTTGTGTTACCTGTTTTTGTTAACCATTGTGTTAGGGGGCAAATTCACCAAAACAGTATAATCAGGACATTGGTGACGGCTGATGAAATCAGTCATCATTGCAAACCAGTCAGGCCTTCGGTGACGGCTGAGGAAATCAGACATCAACAAAGCACTGAGGAGCACTTCGGACCAACTAGCAGGATACGCGCAAGTGAGCGTGGGACTCACGCTAGTCCGAGAAACTAACGCCTATGGAATTGGCCTTACTTGACCACTTGGTCGCGAAGTGGCCTAAACAAGTAAATGGCCATATTTGGCCACTATTTCATGATATATACTTACATGCATTTCATTCATTTGTGGAACTGGTAGTCGGCAATTCAGCGTGTTTTTCCGCAACCGTGTTTCTTGTCTCCGCGCAAACAGACTGGGTGAAGCCGCATAGCTGGGACCCAGGTCTAGCAGTCAAACCGTATTAGAACGTTTGGCAAAGGAAGGGCGCGTTATATCACATTGTATTCTGAGCGTTGTTCATCTGGAGTGTCAGGTAGGTCTAGGACGTATAAATCGAAACGATGGAGTTGGATTTGATCAAAGATCAGCATTTATTGCGTAACAAGCTGATTAGGCCTCCTTCGCCTGTTGGGTTGTTTGCGGTTTGTTCAGTATACACAGGTTAAATCGTGCCGACAGATTTTCATTGGATGAATCAGTGTACATTTTCGATAACTTGTCATTTCACGACCATATGTTGCTGGTACCCCGTGAACGCTGATGCAGTTGAAGTGGCCCGCATATGTTTTACATATACCTGCCCAACCCTTTCTCTACCGCCCTTTGTTGTAGTGTGACTAAAAGAGGTGAAAACCGTGACTTGGTTCTAGGATATGAAAAAATTGACTTCTGTTGTCTCTGTCCGGCGGAGGTTTACAAGATGCTGTGTTGTTGACTAGAGACACTAAGGAATATAATGAAGCCAAACTCAATAATAGATGTGTTGTGCTCGTTTTCGCGACCGTCTTTAAAATACACACCATTTGGAAAAAAAACCAATCGTAATAAATGCCGAGCTCCTGTGTGATGTAGATCCGAAAGTGCTTTCTTTTACCGATCAATTTTTAGCAAAATCACCTTACGAGCAGGTTGTAGTATTCTCTGATGTATTGATATTGTTATCATCGCACCTTTTTATACATCTTTTCTGTTTTCTTCTACTCGTCCCTTTTTACTAGCGGTGTTCGTTTCCTGGCCTTAGATCAACTCTCAGTCTGTCCTGTGACGCACTTTCAACCGTAGTCCTAAAAGGAACATTAGTAATAAATGTGACAAGTTAAAATTAACGTTAGATAACGTTACTTGATAAAAAATTCATCGTGCGCTTTACAGTTTTAGAAGGGCGGTCAGTGAACTCTATACACATTGTGCTTCTGTCCACTTTAACGTTGGCTAATGGTGGCATGCTTCTTCTGAGACCATTCTCTATTTTTAAACCACGGTATAGTTTTTTCCCTATTGGTTGGATTGATTCCACGGATCTGTTCGTCAAACCTTCTTTTCTCATTTGTATGATTTTGTGTAAGCTGTACGTTACAACTAAATGTTTCCTTGCCCTTTGTCTGCTTCATACGTTGTTTAAACGACACGGGTGATAACGGTTATGTAAATCATACATGCACCCACCTATTCCAGACTTCTGATGACGAAGGACTACCTCATTCTGATTCTGAGGATAGCACTTCAGACGAGGACGAGGATCTGGATGCCCAACCTGAACTGGAGGCAGCCACTATTCAACACATGGGTGCAGTTAACAGGGTTCGAGCACATCAGCACGGAGGTCGCTATTTGGCGGCCGCTTGGTCTGAACTGGCAAAGGTACGTTTGGTTTGATCCCAAAGAGTGTAAGCTCTTCATTCGTTTTCCGCAGGTACCAGCTGTATCTTTTAATTCGGAATGGACATATGATGATTCCAACTAACATCGCGTGGTAAAACATTGTCTGTCAACATGCAGTGAACAGGAATGTTGTTTGGTAACATTATTTTACTCATGCTTAATGCCGAGTTACTCTTATACAAATATTCTCCCCACCCGTAACGTTATGATGGCTGATATGTGGGTTATTTTATTTACCTGAATTACTCCACCGTGTCTGTTTGTAGTATTGCTGGTGAAGCGTCACCATACTTCAGTCGGCAACCTGCGCCGAATGGAAGAGTGTATGATGCCTATGTGCTATTTTTCCTGCTCTGTGATTCCGAAATGGGGCATTTTCCTGACGAAGATTTTAGCAGACTAGCTGTTTGTGTATCTTCGTCTCAGCCGACTAGTTCATGTCAAGTAAGCCGATCGCATGAGCAATCAGTAGTTTGTCAACACTTATTCCGAAAAGTTTGGCATACACTATCAACTCGTACAAACCGGTAATATGGTAGGTTGTTTCCGTCTTAAGTGTTAACCGATTAGTCGGTCTTTACCTTCAGTGTTCGTGTAATCTGCTATAGAAATTCGATTTGGAGAATCTTATTTGTGGCCGATCACTAAGACTAATTAGGTGCATTGGCAACACCGTGCTTCGTCTTGGATATCTCTCAAGTCACTGGTGATTCAACTACAGCCCTGTAACTACTGACTTACGTGCCAGCGTAAAAATTATGACAGTGTATTGCATTGTAGGCTTACATGTGCAGTAACTGTCACTTATGTTCAGTGCAACTAACGTTTATCACTGTACACACGTATTTGTTTACAGGTATGCGTTTGGGATCTGACTCGTCCACTCACGGCTGTAAACGATTCAGCCGTGATGAGCGAATATGTGCGCCACGGAGAATCTCCTGCTCCTTTGTATACGCACAAGGGACATAAAACTGAAGGTTTTGCTTTGGATTGGAGTCCTCACTGCGGCGCAACTGGTCATCTGGCATCGGGTGACTGTAATGGAATGATCTATCATTGGACACCTCGAGTAAGCTGTTATTCTATCCTTTCTATTGATTTATTTATATACTTTTGTATGACTTCCCTTATATTTATTTGTAACTGATGGTACATGCGTTCGGATTAGGTCGTCGCAACCAATAAAGTCAAAGGCCGTTTGGATTCATATATTCTCTCAAACCATATGAGTTGCACCGCTCACATTTCCACACACCCACACCATATACCTGTTGACGATCGAGGGATCAGGGCCAGAGGACGTGAGAGTATGAGGTAGTGCCTCACAGTCAGTTTAGGCTGGGTGGGAAGTAAATGGTCAGCGTGAGTGATTCTCCCAAGATGAGTTCTTAGGTAGAAAAGAAGGCAGCTGTTAAAAACGTGACAATTTAGTCGATTCACGAATACAAGACCAACTATATCGATCAGTACTCACAAGCGAAAGTGGTTGAGCGTTCACATATGATAATTCGGTCGTGCCTAACGTGAGGTCAATGGCGCAGTGGTTAACACAGTCGCCTCATGAACAGCATGTCCGTGGTTCAAGTCCCGGCAGTGGCAATGATACGCACTACTGACGAGCTCTGATGAGAGCGAAACTCGAGTCTAGTGCATCTTTTCGAAAGGGGCCGACTGGAAAGTTTATGGGAATGCGACAGCTGCGATCAATTGTGAGTGATGTTCAATTTGAAATATATCGAACGTGTTAGGGAAACGTACGATGTAATATACGTCTGAATATTGACAGTAGGTAGTTTATATATTTTGATGTAGACTGGATGTCTCTACGCAACATATGGCCCACAAGCTGAATGCTTGAAAAATTTCGGTTTACCTGACGAACACGAGAGATGTTAAGTAGGTGCAATGGTGAGAATAGGAAAATGTTTCAGTGTAGGTAAGATGTTTGAGAGTTCGAATAACACTGAATGCACTTACGTACCTGTCCTCGACGAATCCCATGTCTTTTGTAGAAGACCCAACCTGAGTAGAGTTTAAGGGCTTGGGCATACTCCACCAAAAGCTGTCGCTGTTAAAATGATGTTAAAACCCTTCGCTTCAGTTTTGACTTTTTATTTCAGTGCTGTCGTGCCTTTCATTCAAACTTTCAGGAAGCTTGGAACCACATCATCCGGTAGGTGATTTTCGAGAAAGAACGGGAAAAATTGTGACTGTTGGGACTAGAGTTTATTTAAGTTACTCGTCGGTTCCGTCATCACAGACTTACGTTTATTGGCCACATAACTGTTCATTCGTGCTTTAAAACTCAGTAAAAATAATAAAAATAGTAATACTAATAACAATATCAGTGTTCTTATTGCCGTCTGATCACTTACACAGGCGACGGATTGGGCTGTCGGGCGAACACCGTATACCGGACACACTAGTTCTGTGGAAGACATTCAGTGGTCTCCCACAGAGCCGACAGTGTTCATATCCGTTTCTGCTGATCACAGCATCCGTGTTTGGGACACCCGAAACCCGCCGACCTCTGGAAGTATGCTCACTGTACCCGATGCACACCCGAGTGACGTTAATGTTGCCTCTTGGAATCGCCTTCAACCAATCAATTTGCTCACCGGTGGTGATGATGGCAGTCTGCGGGTTTGGGACCTCCGCCTGGTGAACAAGCGTTACGGTGCTTCTGCACCAGCCTCAGATCTTCCCGCGTACACCCACCTGTACAACGTAAGTGAAGCATAAGCAGCACAAGAAGCCGTTTGTTTGAAATTGTAGTTTTATTGATCTTTTGTCGCACGAGGTTTTATCGGATTACTTTCCACAAAGACATCGGTAAGGAATAAGTGCCTCGAAGGCTACAAATCCACTGGTTCTCTTTTTTGCACTCTTACTTTTTCCCACGAATCGATTGGAGGCGTTTTCCCCTATTTATACTATTTCTCTGGAAAACTCACTTCATATGTAAAACATGTGCAGTTTTCCGTAAATGATCAGTACATGTAGGCTGCGTTGCGTACTTTTAGTGGTTTTCAGAAATTCTTGGTCTTGAACCATGTATCCACTTTTGATTTATGTATATGTTCTTTCCACAACCATCGTGTTTCCACTGAATCTTGAATGTTGCCCGCACATCAGTTTGCACTTGAGTAGGATGTCTTTTTAAAACCATTATCAGTGCGCCTTTTTCCCCCTTAGACTGGTCGTTCTTTACACTCAGTTTCAGTTGATTTATATTTCAGGCTGGGACAGCCAAGAAGAAGTTCTTTGTGCTAGAATTACACAACATTATTCTGATCCATCTACTCTCTTGTAGTCGCTGTAATTACGTCATATTGGAATGACTGATACGCCGGTTTGGTGGCGATCAGATGAATCACCTGTGCAGTTATCACGCTTGAAGCTGAATACCGGTTACTTTAGCTCACGTTGTTCTATTTCAGTAATCTTATTTTAGACTGGTTCATTTCAAAACAATTTTCTGTATGCCGAGTGGAACCGATGACTCCAACATGCTGCTCGTTCTATTCGTGAGCACATCCTTTACAGTTGATTGGACAATCGTGTCCTGCTGAGTCGATCGGCTGCTTGATTACCACTTACAAGCGGTTAATGGCTGAATGGTCAGGCGGAATATTAGTGTTGCTGTCCTCAGCACACTCGTTTCATATGCACAATGATCGGAGTCCAACTGCTGATCCAGGCGAGGATATGCGTTGTCGTCGAGGTCTAACATGGGTGATGCAGTCGAAACGGCTACCTCAACTCCAGAGTTGTGTTGTGTGAGACTCTCACTCTTCAGCCGCTCATTTATTGTCGAGGTTGTTGAGACTCCTCCTCTTGCTGACGACCGGTTGTATGTGATTTTTTATTCCGACTGTTCCTCCTCATATGGACGCCCTTGGGGGAGTGGGAATGTCCGGCATGCAGAAGACCTGTTACTTGTAGCGTGACTTAGGCTCCGTACTACTCACTCTTTGTAAGTAGCCAAAACGTTATACTTATTGGTGTCGATCGGCTGGATAGATAGGCCGTCGCGTTTCTGACGCTTCTACATGAGCTTTGGTCGAGGCTTTATTTAAAACACTATTTGATCTGATAGACGCAGTTTGTGATTATGGAATTGTTGGAGGTTGAGAATCAACACGCTGCTATATTTAATGATGTACTTCATCAGTTACAGGCAAAGCATAGCTGCCCGTGGCCACCACGTAAATGTTTGACTGCGAGTATCCTCGGGAGGCGGATGTTTTCTTTCAAGTCACCCACCACAGTTGAAAGTACTATTGCATCGTCGCTAAGCTACGTCATGGATACATATTCTCATCCGTTTGTATGTGGAAAACTTGGCGTAAATATGGCATTTTTCTAGATGCACGTTCCGTTTCCCGTTGATTTTTCTGGCTAATTTTTAACCGGACTCCCAGAGAACCGTGTTATAGCACAACTTTCAGCCATTCTGTCATGAAGTGCACTGTTTCATCATTTCCGTTTCACCGTACGATGTGAGGTTCTATCAACGCCAAATACGTCCTGTTTCAAGTAGACATTCCCAAACATTGGTAGCATCAATGACGTTATTGATTGGATTCATGTTGTTGAGGTGAATGTAAGGCTATGGAAAGACAACTGTTGTGAATACTGTAAGTCGTAGAGGCAGACAGATACGACGAACAACTGGTAAACAGGCGTAGCTGTGTACACTAATGAGATATGGCATCCGTGTACTGGACTGGATTTCCTACTTGGTGAAGGACTTACTGATCTTGATTATGCTAACTAAAAAGTGTTGCTGTTTGATAATTTTTCAATTTCGCATCGTGTTGAATACTTCGAAATGCACTTTGCATCCTCAAAGTACAAAGTGCTTCTGCAAGATCGCTGTGATTGCGTAAGCTTAATGTTAGATAATGAAATCATGGAGGTTTGTTGACCGGATTGTGTACCTGGGTAGCTGCATCAACGGAGATGTAGGGAATAAAATAGGAACGCCTGTCTCTAAGGCTAGGATATTCGCCAATCTGGGGACACTTCTGTCGACATTGGTCGCGTACATGGGGCAACAGTGAGGGCTGTGTCACTTTGCGGTAACGAAACCTGGCCGTTCACGGTAGAAGACGTGAACCATCTTCAGGTACTTCACCACCGATGTTTTGCGTTCGATAGCTCGTATTGGGTGGCACCAACGAGTGAGCAACGAGCAGGTTAGGAATCGGGTGTTTGCACTGATTGTCAAACGAGTTCTTCCGTTCACTCCTTACGTCTGCACAGATCTAGTTGGTTAAGTCATATACTAAGAATGACACACAACCGTCTGTCACACTGAGCACTCTTTGCCGACTGGCTTAAAGTGCGAGGTGGACAGATGATGACCTGGTGCAGTGGAATGGAGTCTTTCATCAAGATGTTGGATACTGTAGATCGGATTCGTGTCCCCAGCTGGGGACCTCGCGACTCATAGAGTCGGTGGCTGGGGAGGTTAGATGAAATGCTGGCTAATCGAGCACAGTGAGGTGAATGTTGTCGTTGTTTGTCCCAGTTGTCTGTGAAGTGAATGCATTCAATGACGCGGGGTAGTGAAAGCCGTAGGGAAGCTGTCTTGCTGATAATGTCTTACTTTCAAATGTAGCTCGACTTTGTGTGTGCAAGGTGTAGACACTTCATGCTGATTGTTTGAATAGGGACGTAGTTATTTTTATTAGTTAGGTTCCTTCTCCTCCCTTTCTTTTTACTTCCCTCTTTCTGTACACGGTTTGGTTTTTTTCATGGTTGTTTATCAGTTAAGCATCCGTGAGAACCACTGATATATTGCCGTCTGTGGGGACGATGGTATGAATAGCAGTGCTACACTTTCTGGTACGCACGGTGAGGCCCATGTCTTCTTAGCGAATTAAAATTCGAAGCAGTGTGAGCGATCGCTTTGTGACACTTCTTATACGGCAGTGAGCCACATATCCGGTGTAGATTAGGGGTAGCGGTGAGTTGCTAAGGGAATAAATTCGGAAATCTAAAATGATTTACATTACAGAAAAAAAAGAAGACCGCTCTAATAGTACAGTCATTTGATTTATGTAAAGTGAATCACCGTCTTCAATATTTGAGGAAATAATGTGATTTGTGAAATATTGCTGCTCATTCTGATTGGTGAAATTTCTGGCTTGAAGCATTCGTAGTGTGTGTTCCTCCACACATCATTACTCTATGGTTACCTCTGTCGAAATCTCAGTATACAAATGAAGGACAAACGTCAGAATGAAATATTACGAAATGAACCCACGTGTAAGTGCTTAACACGGCGAAAGTGACCAAAATGACTATTCCGTTCCAGCTCTTAACGACAACCATGTTCACAATGTGAAAAATGTCCACCGAGATAAGCGGGTTCCATATACCCTCACTGAACCGTCTTGTATGACAGTGTGTGAGCGACGGCCGTAGCCTGCCAATCGTCACTGCTTTCCTAAGCTAATAGAAATCCTGCGAGTACGATTGACTTGATTCTTCGTTGGTGTGAGTTTTGTATGTCGGCATTGGGAACCCCTCAGAATGTGTCTCTGTCCTAAGTAACTGAGGGTGTGGTGAACGTGTAATTCGATTGACTTCACTTTACTGACACTAGACCTTTTTTTACTACATTCAGGCGTTACACACTGGAACCGTACTGGATTAAGACAATCAAAACAATGTGCATGCACTCGAATCTGTATTTTGCTGTCAAGGTCAGCAGAAACAGAAATGTGTAGGTCCAAACAACTAGAGGTAGTCAGTAACCACAAGAATGTTAAGCTAGAGGGCTGATTTATTTGAGATGATGACTGAAACAAACTTGTGTCCTCCTAAGCACATTTGAGCATGCAACAACCGAACAAATGACCTGATGGTGGTAACGTGAAGAAGCTGGAAGTGACTTTCATCTACTGAAAGTTTTCCGTTTCCAGGTTAGCTAGATGTCTTGGATGTGTGAATCAAGTCTACGCTTGCATTTGCCAGCTGGTGACCCAGTTTCAGCGTATTTAATCAAGTTGTTTCAGGTACACCATATTCAGACGTCGACTGAGTTTCGCCCGTAAATCGACCAGCCTATTTTGTACTGCAGCTCTAACAATCTACTCCCGGTCCAGTAATCTGTGTAGATCATAAGCACATTTTGTAGCAGACGATGGATTTTTAAAGGATCCAATATGCAAAAAAACGAGTCTTCGATTGTTCAGTAAAACATGGAGGGTTGATCCAATTTAAACAGACCGGATGCAATAACGACTTAACACAGTCGCAGATTTTATACTTGAAAGTCACACTGTTCACTTTTTCAATTTGTAGAAACACTTGTTGAAGCGGAGTACGAAGAATACTTAAGACTAAGATCAGGGTCGTTACTTACCGATGTGAATCATTCAGACACCTTTGGGTCTTCAACTACAAAGTAATTGTTAACACTGTAGGTCATCGAACGGACGCTTTTTTATTCCGTAGGTTTCTCATATGTATTTACGGTTTAGAAGTGTTTAAGGTCTGTAGAGTACCACTTAATGCGCTGTACTTGAAGATGCTTGACCGTTACGCTTTTTGTGCGTTCTATATTGTTTTTTTTGTTTGTTTTCATTTTCATGTTTTACACTCTTGACATGCACTGATTTGCTTCACAGTCAAACATTTTCATTCGCTGAGGAATGTGATTTCAATTAGGTTAACTCATTGGCATTTAGATCCACGAATACATAGTTCGATTCATTTTGTCAAAGTACCGGAACGTTTTTGATGTGATACATCATATATTCAGACTACTTAGTAAATGTTCGTGGGGCCTTCACGTTTTTCAAATTAAACTAGTAGGTCAGTTCATGAGGAGTTACGTAGATTGACAGTCTGGCACAGTCGTCCTGAAGCCAGTACGTACCCAGGTGCATTTTCTTCCTGCCATCATTGTGAATTAATCAATCGCGTTTTCTATTTTGGAGCCTAGCTCAGTCATGTTTGGATATTTTTGACTCAGGTTTGAGAAGGCATTCCACATCATTTGATGTTGGACATAAATCCTTTTTTTAAAGAAAATCTACATTTATCCGTTTCTCTTGCTATCCTTCAGTATCATACGAAACCGATTACATCAGTGGAATGGCATCCTTCAGACGCGGGTGTGTTCGTAGCAACTGCCGAGGACGATCAGACCACTATCTGGGACAACACGTTAGAACAGGCTGACGAAGAAAGTATCGCTGTCACAGAGAACGATAAAAGTGCGAACTTGCCAGTTCAACTTCTGTTCATTCACTGCGGGCAAACGGAAGTGAAAGAAGCTCACTGGCATCCACAAATTCCTGGACTGTTGTTGGTCACCGCACTGAATGGATTTAATGTGTTTCGGACTTGCAACGTGTGATTTCCACATGAGTTGGTACGCCAACAATCGTATATATTGACCTGAAATGAGTTTTGCTTTCATCCGTACGTTTTCAAGTACGCTATTAAGTAGGTGTCGGAATGTGGTTGAATTTGTCGCCCACTCAGATATTGTTTGTTCGTTTTGCGCTGGTGAGCAGGCAGTGTTTCCAGACCTGATGGTGCGTCCTAGTTGGTCTTCAAGTCAACCAACATAAACACATTGCTATATATATTTTTTAGGGTCTACTAAGTCTGTTGTGGAATGTTAGTCTCTGTCTGTACTTACACGTGATTTTTACAAGGAAATCGAGGACTGTGAAACGTTTTTGTATATTTGCTAAGATAATACACTCCAGAGGTTTTGAAGATGGCCAGTCCAACTTGAAAGCCACGAAGCAAAAGTAACACTCCTGTGACATTGGGCGCTAACAGGGTATTTTCTCCCTGGAAAATGGCTGCCGTTAACATAAATTCCAAATATTCCTTTCTACGTCCTGACCTGAGAAATGGAGTTTTAACTGCCATCTGATATGACCAGTTTGCGCACGGCTGTAGCTACTTACACGCTATGTGGCACCAATAATTGATTACCAAAGCCCGCCTTCTTTTTTCTAAGGACATGCAACACCACCTCTACGTGACAGGTCAAACTAATAACCACAGTTATGTCACAAATTCTCACTAGGGGGATAATTACGGACCTCTACTTACCTTAGAATATGCTAAGTTTGTTCACGACTTAGGGAAACTGATTTCCTTCAATAATCAAAACGGATTAGGCCTTCTAACATTCTTCGAATGATTCTTGTCGAAACGCTCAGAGTGAGCATATTTTTATGGCCGAAAAACTCGTTTTTAAACGCCAGTCACTAAACTGTTCGCCTGCCTCGTTTACATATGGTTGCTCGCCATCTCTTACTGTTGTGCTCCCCAAGAAGCATATTCGGGCTATTTTAGCTGTTGAGGCGTCACTCGCAGGCATAAGTTCACTCAATTGGGAACTAAAGCATAACCCTATCAAATTCACTCAGTTGCGTTTCATTTTGCATGGAACTAATCACACAGTCGAAAAACCGTTTGCCTGGTGACCGCCCATCATGATTGTGGATCCACCCGAACAGACCCGACACGCGCATTATACTTTCCTCGATGATTTGTGTTGATTACCTGGGGTTAATCTGTCTAAAAATGATACAGATTGCTTGTATGTCGTATTTATGTGGCCCACCTAGTGTGACCACGTTGACGGACTTGTAGTTATATTGCATTCAGTTTCATAAAATAATAAATGGTCTTCCAAGATTGTTGTGGCAATACTGCAGAATCGTTTGTGAAATACTGGATAATCTCGTACCGTGAGACGCATATAACATGAACCCTAAAATTGTCGGCGGTCCTCCGACCTCCCAGCAAGACAAAGCGACCCGCTTGTATTGGGTAATCCTTACCCACACGTACGGACTAGACAGACTAACCGATTGTGAATACGAGAATAAAGCTCAACTTAGGGTCAATGGAGGCGACAAATAAGGGTTTGATTCATCCGGAAAAACCCATCGTTAGATAGTGAACACAATATGGGAAGAAATGTGCATTTCAGGTAGAAATTATCGGTGTCAGGACAGTTTGCCTTTGTTACAACAGTTGTCTGCTGATTTTAACAGCAGGACGCCTATCACATTATGCTTCATCGCGCAAATATTCAAACGGATCGGGAAAGAAGGCTCGGTTGGGCGATCAGCAAGATCGTCTGACTGAACTCAATTGAATATCTTTGTCTTGGGGAGGGGGTATGTCAACCTCCGGATCTACAAGGTTAGGCCAGAGACAATCGAAGTGACCCACTGTCTAAGGATGTCAAATAAAACCAACGGACATATTAACTAAATTTCAGTTCAGATGTTTGGAAAATACGCTGTACTGTGAACAAAACTCTGGTTACTACTATGGACACTTATTATGATGAATTTAAAAACCAACATGGATTGTTTATTCATTCAGGTATTTCATTTTATAGTGTACGTGTGGGTTTTTTTTAGCGAACATCACCACGACTGATCGGATGCACTAGGAATTCGTAATTATTCTGTCCGTTTTTCCGCTGTTGAATGCTATCACCATGATGTAGCCATTAGCTCCGGACTTGGACTAAGTTGATTGCTGAATTCTGAAGACTTGAAGTACCACGTTATCTACGTAGATCTCATCTGAACGGATTGCAGGTGACTGGTTCGGTCGTTTTCGTTAACATAAACAGCAAAAGAGGCCATATGTCGGACTCTACTCAAATGATTTCCATAAATTGATGTACAGGCAAACAGATGTGCCATGTTTAGTGCTAGTGAAAGGTAACAAGGGAAATTGTACACTACAGTTACGAAGACCTGAAAAGGGATTGAGGGCCAATTCAACATCATGGAATAAACAGTGAACGGAAAGGAATAACGACGAAGACAAAGTACGGAGCGAGGCGCACGAGGATAACCGACTACTCTGTTTTTTACACTGTGCACGACTTCGACATTTTCGTTGTAGTTAAGGCCGTTATCTCTGAAAAAAAATCTGGGAATATTATCATTTCCACCTATTATGTGCGACCTTCCGTTTTCCACGTTTGATTGAATCGCACTCCTTTGGAATTGGAAGCAGACCTGACGCGCTAGTTCATGCGCCGAATTCCTATCCGTTTCGTCGGGTTAAGTCTTACAAGCCAGTCATCCGTTGTTACCATAACTGAATTTGAGCCTAACTCTGTCCTCATGTTTACAATCTACTGGCTTGTCTAAATAACGCGCTTGTTACACGGATTGTGTTTCAAAAGAGATGCTATGCTTTTACGTTCTCCCATTTACTCCAGTGGATACCTAGAAAGAATCTTCGAATTGTCTTGATCCAGTTTCTGTAGCATTGGAAATCGCGAACAAGTTGTGCGGCAAGAGAAGCTGCTTTACTGACGGCCTTCTGTCGGAAGCGGAAGTGACCTTGAAACTTGAGTTGCTGGAACTATATATATATATATATATATATATATATATATATATATATATATATATATATATATATATATATATATAGGTTCACCTTATGATTTATTCAAGAAGTGTTATTGTTGTAGTCAGAAAACCTGGTGGATGAGATGAAAATTGCAGTTCAGTCGCATGTCCGATCAGTTGAAATCTCGTTAAACCACTGATTTCCAGATGAGTTTGGATGGATAACTTGAAAGTTTCAAGTTCACTCGTAGCACAAGTGTTCACCTCGTGAATCGCAAATCAGCCGTCAGCATAAAACTTGTGTTGCCAGCTCATTTGTTGTGCTTCGACTTCTTTTGTATCATTTTGTTGTCCTTCAAACCGAAATCCAGTACACTCGCTGCCGTCTAAACGAAGGTTGTTCGCATCTTTCAATTACGGAAACTGTCCCATGTGCTGATGCAATCTTACGTAATGGTCGCAAAGTACACTTTCTTGCTATTTTTTGCTCCCTGATGAAATGTTACGAGAACTATATACGGAATAACCAACAAATTTCATATTCGTGCAACCCGGAAGATTCCCTACTCGCAGATGTCTCAGGCAACGTTAACGAAACACACGAGAAAAGACTAGTTGCAGTAGTTTTGCAATGCGCATTTTTATCTGCGAAACAAAAGGCAACTTCTTGCTTGATTCGAAAACAAACTGGCCAGAAAGGCAAAATTTCATAGAATGCGGTGGAGAAACAAAACACATGTGAAATGGTTACAAAAAATGAATGAGCTCTGCCATCCAACCCTGTTTGATTGCATCACTTGCAGTAAGCTCGTTTGGGTGTGTGCCGAAGCTCTGGGGTGGGACAGTTTCCTTACACTGGAAATGACACACACTGAACGACTAAGCAGAATGAATTGGAATTGAAAGAAATGAAAATAACCGAATGCTGTCAAGACTGTCGGAATAAAGATGAAAGAAAGTAGTCACCAAGAGAAGAACGATTATTCACCACACGAACACAAGTCGTACAACGAAGAGGAACGACATCGGAAAGTACAAAACGCACACAGCATTTTCATGCGACCAAACACAAGAATTCACCTTGTTTGTGAAAAGAACAAGAAAAAGTAGAAACACACCAAATAAAATTATTTGAAAGACTGTTACTCGCATGTTGGAGAGCAGCGGACTGGCGACATGTTCAGAACCAAACGTAGATTCACTCGACCAACTTAGTTAGACCCACCGGAAGTCACATCGGACAACAGAAGCGGCATGTACACATCAGCCATATTGGGAAGCACGACAAGACGCTGCATACGAAAAAGACAAATTTAGAAAATGTGCAACCATAAAATTATGTATATATGATTCAACAAGATGCTGTTACGCACTCCTTGATCTGATATGCCTGCGCGTTTGTCGAGTTAAAAAAGGCGCACACCCGCACAGGACTTCATAAGGAGAGAACCCAGAGAAAACCCGTAGAATCATGCAGAATCCTTAACGAGAACAGAGGGTGATCACCAGCAGTTCTCTTTACTATGAACCACTAACGGAACACAGCACGCGCACAGAGGTAGTTCACGTCATCTTTTGTGAAATCCTTATGAGAGGAGCAATACACAATGGAGATAAACTCCATTTTATCTTCGTCCGTATGTTTCCAGCTTTTTCTCCCAACACCACTGGGTAGAGCTGATCAGTTAAAAAATTGGCATTCTACCCTATCTTTGTGGAAATGCACCGTACACTGTACCATATTTTAAACATTTCTTCCGTTAGATCTGATCAACACAGAGTGACTATTCGTGATTTCAAGTTGAACATCACCTACAATTGATCGCAGCTTTCGCGTCCCCAAAGACTTTCCAGTCGGCTCCTTTCGAAAAGAAGCACGAGACTCGAGTTTCGCTCTCATTAGAGCTCGTCAGTAATGCATATCCTTGTCACTACCGGGACTAAAACTCCGGCCACGCTTTCGTGAGGCAACCGTGTTAACCACTGCGCCATTGACCTCACATTAGGCACGACCCAATTATCGTATATGAACGCTCAACCACTTTCGTTTGTAAGTAATCATCAGGTTGCCCGATCGTCTCGAAATGGAGACACAGTTACTGTCTGTTAACTCTAATCGATAATCCCGTGATTAGATTTTCCTAGACAGGTCGAAATCTCTGATCTCATTAAACCTGCTAGGCGATATTTTCGTGATTTGTTATATAGTTAACGCATCTATGATTGCATATGGCACAGGTTTCGCGGTAGTCTTGCATACAAAAGATGTTTACTGATGTGACAGATTGTGCCGCAGGATCAAACAGATACTATCACGTTGGTAAAACTTAGCCAGCGGCAGTCGATGTAACTGAGACCGCCAGAGTGATAAAAATCACTGGTACCAATGTACTACTTTTAGTTTGCTTTCTTAAAGCAGGAAAAAAAGAAATAAAGAGTTCTGTGAAGATTATTCAGTTTGAGTATGAGTGGTATCTGTGTTGTGCACAATACCCAGTCGCCTGAGAGTAAACAATTCGCGGGGTTGCATACAACTCATTTGCAGACTGTTGATGGGGTCGGAGATCAATACATCAACGCGTAGAATGCATATGGACAAGTGATGTATAGTGTATGTTTTGCGCATCAGTTAAACGGTGGGTCGGAGGTAAATGAGTCAGCATTCATGTGCGTTTAGCCGATGGACGCTAGGTACTGTTCTAAGCATAGGCAACCCCGTTGTTAATTTACCCGTACTTATTTGGATGGACCAAGGAATTCAAAACTAGTCGATATTTGAGCGATCTTCAATCTGAAATACAATGTGTGGGATGCAGAATCAGCACACCTTCGGGACAGTTTCAAAGCATAAACCAACGGAGAAGATGTTAGCAAAAGTGGTTGAATGTTTACTATTTCGATACAGTGGTCAAATTCGGGCATACGCTACAATCAAAGTGGAAAGAGAAAAGAAGCTCATGACACCTAGACATCCATTAGTCATCCAATCTTGCAAACAACACACTTTTGTAAGATAAACCGCTCACGACTAGCAAACCGAAGGTGGCAACGGTAGATACAGTGATATTAAGAGAGATGGATTGCATATCCGGTTGAGGTGTCTGTTGAGTGGCTTGATGGCCATCATGTAGACTGAAAGCCCCCTGGTTCTGTTCACACTCGGAATGCAGATGTAGCGTCTGGAACCCGAACCTTCATGCCATTGCTTAAAGTAGTTGAGCCATAATTGTTGCGAATAAAAATAATAATTGCAAAATGTAGGGATTTGCCTCGTTTGTTCGAATGGCTTACTGCCATAAAGTATGGTGATAAAAATCGTGATTAAATTTAATAAGTCGTCTTCGGCGTAACCCAGTGGCAATGGTTATCGATTACCAATCAAACAGTCAGTGATTTAGTCTCTAAGTTTTCTCAAACGGGTATGTATAAGTTTGAGTAATTTAATAGGATCCACTTTAGGTACTAGACAGTACGCCGCATGTCACTAAATGCTGATAGTCAGTTGCCTTTTATCGCAAACTTCGACCAGTAATTAATCAGTGAAGGAAATTAAATTAATAGAAACAGTTGATGCTATACAGTTCCATGTTCAGAGAAAGCTGCCTGGCGATCCACGGTTAACAAAACGAGTAACAGAGATTGAGATTTGTTTGTTTGCATCAATCGATTCGTTTGCAACTGAGTCGGTTGCCTGCGGGGTGTAGATACCTTAATTTTAATCGCTTGAGTAGATGTCGGCGTTCTAATAATATAATCGTGTTTATCCGTCAAATGTTCTTCTATTTCTCTTTTCGCATTGTGACAGCCAGGCGGCAGCCTTGGCCAATAATGTGCATCGCTGTACGTAATAACCGTTCGAGTCACCTGAGTATGACAGGCGACATACCACCAGTTGACTTGCAGTCTGCTCATCCACTCGTGTTTACTACAATGACTAGATGATGGTCACATGAGACGTAGAGAAGACAATCAACCATTACAATGAAGTTCGCCATTTACATGTGCTGCCGCTGGATGGTGTGTGAGACTGTTGCATCACATAGTTCACTCATGGGACGCTATAATTCTATGTTAATGGCATACAATGGCGACAAGTCGAACAAACAGTTTGATCGATTTGAATCGGTTGACCTCAGTAGCAGGCAACAATATACTGTTTCAGGAAATTGTACTCGCCAAATAATAACCAGTTACAGGGTTAATCAAATGCGTACGAAGGGTATCCGTACTGTTTCCAGCTACCCTTTAGTCACCTCTGAATCAGAATCCATACTGTGACTGCAGGTTGTCAGCATAACTGAGTGACCACAATCTTCTTGACTTACTGAATTCTGCAAACATACACATCAGCATTCGCTATAATAACCGTGGTTTGTAAGTTCTGACTCAGTTGATGCAATTAACAGAATGAGAGTGACAAAACGACGAAGCTTATTTCTGTTCGCACTCTGAGTGAGAATGTACTGAACCAACTGCTGACAGGGGTGTGAACAGTCCGAACGTTCCCCGCCGGTGTTGAAAGGGTCATCTGTACGACTGACCTGGAATTCTAGTGTGACCCGGTTTTCGATCCATTCAAGAATGCGAGACATAGTAACCGCTTTCTCACCAACTCGGGGTCGAACTTTGAGTCGCAGCTGTGGGTTTGGTCGAAAGCCGAACCAGATCCGATCCGTCTGAGGCGGGGGGATGTTGATCAGAAGGGTTCCACCGAGCGCCTGAATCTGAATGAGGTTATTAAAGGTAGCAATTCACGAGGAAAATGACGAGTAATCACAAGCGGCTGGACGCGTGAACAGTTAAATTCTATCAGTTCAAAGGGCAATTTATGGTGTTTGAAAAAAGCAACAAACAATGATAAATACTGTTGGTGAATGAAGACACGTGAAACACATTAAATGCTTTCAACGGTTCGGCTAAAAGTGAAGAGTTAACCTAGACCGATCTTAATTCAATGAGATATTAGGTCTTTTAACAGTGAAATGAAATCACCTGAAATATAAAGTCCGACGGTGCGGATTGAAACGTCTGGCAACCGCGTGAGTAAAAACAGTGGTTTATAGCACAATAAAATTGAACGGAACTAGAATATTATTGGGCGTATTTATGCACCATTGTTCAGTTTGTAATCGTACTTTTTGAAGCAGTAGCTATTTGTGGTCACGAATTAAACCACAGTCATTCAAGTGCTCTCGTCAAAACTGTCAATACTTAACCTCAACAAATGACTCAGTCAGTTGTACAAGATGAAAACGACGCTATTTCACGAACACTAATCAGCAAGATAGACGGGATGCCAATTAATGGACACCCTGCCGATTTGGAATAGCTGCTGATCTCAGTGAGATAATCAGGATGAGCAGTATAACAGAAAGAATTGTGCACTGAACAACTGAGAAATCAAGTTCACGGCTCCCAAACAGCACACTACGAGCTGCGAGTTTGACTACTTTGGTACGCTTTCAAATTGCCTAAACACATATAAATTAGTCGTGAAAATTCGGACTCCCCATCATCACTTCACTATCATCTGAGTATACCAAGCTCAATTCTAACGACCTAAAGAAATAAAACAGTTGTTATGCCGACTTAAGAACGGTAGATATAAACGCTCACCTCGGCTTCAAGTACGATCGGTGTGTTGGAAAGCAGTTCCATGCCACTGCGAACCAGTTTATTGTCCACTGCTTTTTGAAAATAGGTTGACCGAGTGATCCGATCCACAATACGGATTAGCCGTTTCCGACTGGGTAGGGCTGACTGTAGAACCAAAGGGCTGTGCAAAAAATACACCGACAGTTTTATGATCTTGAGACGGAACAGAACACGGTAACCATGATGACTAAAAATCCCAAGTTCGCTCCAAAATGTAATAACAACCCACTTGAGAGTGCCGACACAATCCCCACAGTAATTAGAGTGAGATATGTGGGCTGACAGTGGATGCTGTCGTTTGTATTCGTCAACTCGCCGAAATAAACATCAAAGTAAGCCCTTCATTCGGGTATCAGACAATAAGGCGGTTTATAAACCAAACATAGAGATAGATGCGTTTCTCGAATTCGGATTGTCGTGAACTAAGTGAATTGAATACTGTACTCGAACCTTGGGCCTTATCACCAGCGTGCACTCATACGCTGAAATCGAACAGATTTCATGCGCACCCAACTGTAGTTACGTTGGGAATCACTGGAGAACAAAAAATGGACATTTATATTTAAAAATTTATTTGTAGGATTGCACTGTTTTCAGTTAACATCAACCGAGTTTTCTGTTAGACCTGAAGTCGCAGAAGAGAAAAACCAAGTGAAGGTGAAGACAGTTGTAGTTGAGACATACTTAAACAGCAGTCAAGTACCTCGTATGACTACATCAAAGCCGAATGAGAGTTTATCGCGCTGACAGGAGCCGATTACATGCGGCGAAAAGCACTCATAAACTCATACAGGCTAATTTGTTATTGAATGTACACAGACATCATTCATACACTAACTTGACGTTTACCAAACGGTATACGGCTGTTATGCGCTGGATTGGATCGGAAGCGACATCCTGGTGAAACGTTTACCGCCTTAGTCTGCGACCAGAAAGCACTGACGTTAAAACATATTTTACGAGAATGTACTGAGCTGTTTAGATAAGATGTAAATGCTAAAAAACACCTCTATTTGACAACGCGACTGTAAGTAGTGGTCAGAGGTGTGCAAATGCTACTTTTTACCACCCTAACCTGTCTGCTTGGCGAACTTTTCTCTGCCAACTGTCGTGCTGAAGAGGGCAGTTTCCGGTTGCAGTCTTAATCTCTTCTGCCACCTTGATGTGGTGGTCAGGCTTGCTTGCCGCTTTCATTCGGAAGGCTAGGCTGGTTGAAGTTTCGACCTTACCAGGAACAACATTGTCAGACAGACTAAAGAGTAGCAGCCATAGAAAAAATCAGTTACAGTTATAAAGTTGTATACCATGCTACCGCTAGCAAAGGATCATACCTTTTAGTGACTAGTTTTGAGTAATACCCTCAAGGAACCCACCATCTTATGCTATCTCGTAGGTCAGACTTTGGTATCAGAAGCTCGGGGTGGGGTCCCCCGGACAAACCCCAATAAGATGCACGACGACCGGGAAATATCGAAGGTTATCGCTACATTAACCTACCATTTCACTCATTCTCACTTTCTCCCTGCTCTGTTTCTAATTTTATACTTCTACACGAAAAGACAGCTGACAAACATTGACACACGTAACGTCCGCACGTTCCCACAAATAGATTGAAAGCTGATTCGGCGAGCACCATTTTGGATCTGGAACCACACACGTGTTGTGACCTCAAAACGCACATTTGGGATGCTCGTGTTATCGTCCATTTGAATTCGCCCATGGACAATGCTAAGGAACAGGAATACTTCCTCGGAGTCTCTGGCGACAATGGGGTTGAACCTTGCAGTCAGGTTGAGGTGCGGATAGCACAGAGCTCTGAATCAGAGCAAGGTTTGAAGAATGTACCACGAAAACGTGCTTATCTCGACTTCCCATGCGAAGAAAATAACATTTACGATCTCATCAGAAGTGTCAAGTGGACGTACAACGCCGATACCATCGTCACCAACGAAGGCCCCAATAGGCCTGGCCATCAACTTTAACATAATCTATAGTTTTACCTGTGCCCGCGGACGCAGATGTGTTGGCATAAATGAGCACACACCCAGACGGTTGACTGACACGGAACACGGGACTTCGCGTAGTGTCATCAATAGACACCTGAAGGAAACTGGACGCAAAGCGGATGCCACTACGGACTTCCAAATAATGCACCATCCAAAATCACTACACGGTTTGAAACTTGCAGATGATGTGACAATTCGCCTGGGCAACCCTGTCCTTTATGTACAGAAACAGATCATCACCTCTCCTGCCTTATATTCGTAACAACCTACTTTCTTTCGTTGTACTTCCAACTTTTCTACATTTACCTATGAGTTAGCCAGACTTTAACCTAAGAGTTCAGCTCGATCGTTGCCTTCCTAATTTCCAACATCCAAGTCACTGTGACTACTAACCTACACTGTTTAATCTATGGTCCTATTTCTTGAGATTTCCACATCAATACCAACATTGTTAGCAACATCATGCTACTGTGTTCGGAACGTCGTTGATTTCTCAATAACGAACGTACTGTCTACCTCTTCTGGCTATGTTCGCTCACTAAAGGTAGCCTGTACTCGTGTTTCGCTGTAGTAACCCGTACCCGTTCGGATGACACCCCTAGAAAAAGTGTGATAACTCTTGGACTTGTCGCCAAGACTCAGTTCTGAGAAGCATAGCAATGTGGATGCCGGCATTTCGATTAACATAGGGTTAACCGACAAGGAGATTTTGACTGAGATCGCTGGCTTGATGAAGAGACAAAACAGGACTGCTTATTAGATGGATCCAACAATTGTCACAACCAACCCAAAGCACTACAGGTTACCTACACTTCTGCCTTTGTTTCTTCAGTGTCAAGACAGTTTCACAGATTTTCACCAGAAACTGAACGATGTTGACAAAACTTAATGCATTTTACTGAAATAAAAGTGTTCAACTCTAGATCATAGAAACCACAGACAAATGTGCAATGATATTCATAAACTCATTGGTTGTTACTTTATTTCATACTTGTCATTCGATGATTCACGTGTTATCAGGTGAGTACAGATAAAAACATGTTGGCAAAATTAGTTGGCTGATTCGTAAGAGATGAATCCAAAAACATTAGAGCTCAGAGAAAGAAATGAGTTGTCTGTATTTTTTAATGCAAAGATATACCGAACATTGCGTGTAACAAGGAATTTTTCGGCCAATACCACTTTGTTATAGCAAGAGTCCGTTGTATAAACCTTCGCGAATACCAAAGTAGACTAATGAAAGTAACACGGTGGTTAACAGAGAAGATCGCCAGTTAGGCTGGAAACAAAATGGAAGAAATTGAGTTCACCTGGAAACGTACGACCGTATGGTAAGAACAAAGCACCCGGGGAAGTCCTCTCCACTGGACAAACACACACCCGTACACCAAAAACCATAACACAAGTGTGAGGTTAGGATTGGACAGGATCGACAGTGATGACTGCATTCACCTTTGCCTACCCAACCAGATGCTTCCCGGCCCACAGCGCCTTGTACAAAGGGAGAATTTGCAAACACGCACAATGGTGGAAAGGAGTAAACGACCAAAAACTGTCCGCTCTGGTCATGTCTTTCACACTGCAGACAACCAGAAAAGTACAACTAGTACTAAAGACGAATTAGCTTTAAACATTTATTTGCGAAGTGTAAGGGTTCGTACAACAAGAATAAATATTGCTTTCTAACGATGGAAAACGTGAAGTTCCATGAAAAGCGGTCAACTAGTGTGGTGACGGATTATCCGAAATCAAATAGGATTTGCGTTTAACTGGGTGGGTTCTCAAGTAAGTGGTCAATATGCCATGAAATTGGTGTAAACAACATTTTTTTTAGTTTGTTCTCATTCTGAACACATGGTACAGCTCCTAACGTTTCATTTGTTATCGATTAACCATTAAAGACGATTTAATCGATTGTGTAGTACGTAAAAACGAACTCAAAACCGGACACTGAACAATTTTCACTGTTTCACTTCATGTGTCTGCTCTTCAGGCAATTTCGCTCACGCCTATGTTCGGAATGCACACAACGCCACAACGAGTGACTGTACATAACCCTTACACCATAAGACATCTCGATATCGGTTTCGCTTGTCCGGATATTAGTTTTTCGTGAACTGGCGTCAGGTTAAGATGATCCGAGAGGTCTCCGATATTTCTCTGTAGATCTGCAGCCATCCAAAGTAAGCGGTTTACACCAGCTCATTGGGTTAAATGGCTTACACTAGCAGACGTTCCAAGGGAGTCGGGTCGAAAAACGCTCACGGCACATAACTAGAAAATTAAGATGCTTGTCAAAGTGAGAGTGTATGTCCTGTCTGAGTCACAGCCCTCTCTTCCATTACCCTAATAAGTCTGGCTACCGTAGTCCAGTAACTCTAAACCTAACCGACTCGATTAGAACGTTGCCACCAAATCAAGTGGAAACCGATTGACGTCAGCAGGTTGGTACGGTCGTTCTGACCGAACCGCTTGTGAAAACCACAATTTTCCTAAATAACACGCAGATTCATTTCATTCCAGCTTTTATCGACATTAACATTAGTCCATTCACGGTGGGCTCACTTATATGAACGACACACAGTGTTCGCACTTATAGCAACTGTGAAAGCGTATTCGATATATCTAGTATAAAATCATATAACAGATTCACAATGGGTACAAACGCCACGTGTCAATGAAGGAAGTTTAAAATCAGCAACATTCTGATAGAAGCAACTGAGCACACGGGACTGGAGAACACTTATCATGATCATACATACAAAAAACATAAACAAACTAGCGGTGACGGAAGTGCTAACGCAGTATGGGAGAATGAAAGCCGATTTCCATCACGTGGGTCTAAGGACAAATGAATGACTGTAATCGGGCCGACGAATCTGGTTGTATACATATGGGGGTTGGAAAACCGGTATTTATACCATCTGGACGATAGCGAAAAACATATTGTGAAAATCACCAAGTCAACTGAACAGGATCGGTGTCGTAGGTAACTAGGACGTAGGACACTACCAGAAGGGTCCAAAGAAGGTCCGAAAGCCATCTAATTCACAGACTTCGGAAGAACTTGACTGTTATAGACCCTATACCGAATGAGCATGCATTAAACGCTCCCGACAGTTGATTTCAGTGGAAACAGCACACAAACCGGTATAATGATCATCGGCTATCAACGGAAACTTGGTCCAAAATGATGATGTACACGTATTTGTCATATATGTGCAGTCGATGATAAACTTGGGGGCTCCATAGGAAAAAGGAATTCTTAGTTGACGATGAGAAAGAGCAATTTAGGTGGTCAGTTTCTTCCTCATCGTATATGATGTACTTCACTCACCCATCAGCAATGCCCGCGCGTTCTTCTTCTGGCACTTTGGAAATCACGCTGGGCAGACCACCGAGTCCGGAAGGTCGAATAGACCCAGTCGACCGACGCACAGAATTCATACCAGAAGGCCGAGGTTCCATGGGGGTATCCGAATCGGTGGTCGAGTCAGCACTGTCTTCCTCATCCGAAACATATGCACCGAGTCTGGATGAACGTTGAGTGAGGTTCGGTTCGCCTATGATAGGGACCGACGGTGGGGAGCCTCCGCCGGATATGTCATCTGGATAACAAAGTAATAATAGGACCCAGTATTAGTCCACAAAAAGCAAGTACTGAAAACATCGCGAACTCAAATAGAATAAATTCGTGCTAGCGGAATCAAATAATGCCGCACAGACGTTGTCGAGGTACACAGTCCTCGATCACAAACACGGCAGTTCACATTAATTGATCGCTGAACAATTACCAGGTACATTGTTACACTTATCCAAACACGCATACTTGTACCGATCACCACTAACAATCTCCACATGACGCATACCTGTGTGAGTGTACGGAATAGCTAAACAACCAAAAAGGGTTTTCGTGATAAAACAATGTGTTGATTATCCGAATGTAAGTTTATCGTTACTGGTGAGCACTCCGTATGTTACTCTTTCAATAGCATCAACGAGTTTCGTAAAAACCGGTTTCACTGTTTGCTTCCGTCCCCGAGGATATGCCGTGCTTCTGTTCTGTCGACCCGCTCGTATGGTTAAAAATAAGAGGATAATTTTTCTTCTCTCACGGTTTAGTTGGAGCTAGGCAACGATGCACTACCGTAGGCGACGGTAGTGATCTATCACATATTAACTTCAGAATTTTTTTATCGGACAGCAGGTTCGGAAGATTGCCAGACCACGACATGGATACTACAATACAAAGGTATGAATCTCCGTACTAAGTGGTAGTGACGGGTAAAAGCGTTATTAGTCCAGAACACTCGGTCGCCCACAGTAAAGGTTATAGGTAGCAGATAATATAAAAAAAATTTCACAAACTGTAAATCGTTAGCTGCACGATCGAGGAAAACTGATCAATTCCTTTAATTCGAACAAGTGTAGGCGAGGCGATCAGTAATCGAAATTAAAGAGACAGGAAGGTCTTTTGAAGATGCGATTGAAGCAGGGTGTCGGTACTCGAAATAAAAGGCAAAAATATCCTGTATCTGCAAGTTCCCCCACATGGTTACGACGTTTGCACCTTTATAACAGAGATATCTGTAAATTATCCGTTTTTGACAGCCGCCGCTTGTGCACGGTTGCTGGTGTAAGGTAAAATCATAATATATAAGCAACGGAACTGTGGTATGACGAATCACCAGGAGGTATAAACCTGCGTACTACCATACTTAATGCGAGCGCTCCTTATCAGTTTCGTTCGGTGCCACGTACGTTACTCCATTGTTCGATGTAGTAGTTGTAGAGAACGTGGTCAACTGGAAAACGCGCCGCGGCAACCAGACGATAATTTAACATCAAGACATGAGGCAACCAAAAGTGAAGATCGTTGCGGTTCACCTAACGAGCCTATTCTGTAAAAAGCGGTCAGATATTTCACAGAATCAGAATCAATGATGTCTGTCTTGCGACTGAACAACTACCTCGATGCATTCACCAAATGGTACTTAAAAACCTGCAAGTGCAGAATTAAGATGCAGTATCTAATCTGCCGTGCAAAAAGAAGAACCTATAATCTAGGGTAGCACAGAGAGATTCAGAATAGTTATTAAGAGGATGCACCTCACAAATGAAATGACTGCGCTGACCGAGACAAGCAAACTGACATCATCATCCAGCAAGAAATGCTGCCCAACTTGAACTCTCTCTTGTAATTTGTGGTTTTACTTGCACTGACACGCAAAGTCATACAGGCAGAACTGACTAGATGTTTCAAGCTAGGATAACCGAAAATATTCCGAAACGGTAAACAATCATTATTTCAATCGACCAGGTGAATTAATGGATGTTCTCGCGAAGCACGACTTGGAGATTTCTCATCATGTGCATCACAAAAACCACATTCACTGTAATCAGGCCTCACAGAACATATCGATCGTTCAGTCATGGTAGCCCAGTTAAATTGTGTCCAGCGTCATCAACTAAATGCGCAAAAGGATCTCACTGTGAGATTAAAACTAAAGTGGTTCTAACAGTTTGCAGTAATCTTTTTTACGTTTGTTACACGCCATGGAACTCAACAGGTTGTGAAAATAAATTCACCTTGCAAAATACGTGCAACTAATAACCACTGGACAGAACATTTTGAACCAATCGTACTTATGAAGGTGTTATAATGTTCGCATGAATCAGCGATTCACATTTCTTCTAAATATCCAAATGCTGTTCATCGAGTTGTTTACAGGGTAGATAGGAATACTACAGAAGGACGGATGATGAGACTGTGTACCGCATCTGATTCTGCGCTGAACAGTTTAGAAATAATAACGATCGATAGAAGGTACAGTGGCCCCAGCAAAAAGGATTAGAAAGATCGTCAATTATAAGAGTGTGAATGAGTAAAATAACACTGGCGAAGAATCGCTGTGTAGCAGACAATAAATACAATCAAAACCTACGAAACATACACATAGCGAAACGTACACAGCATGCGTGATCGTGAAAAATCCTGTGAAGTTTCATACAAATGTATAAACAAGTATTTCTTACAGGCCGCATAACATTAAATAATTCATACACCCTTGATTATATACAGCGCTTAAAACGTCGCCTAGAATCAGGTGTTCCAGCAGAGTGAAACAAATCATTTTTGATTTGCGTCAGGTGTGTACTGAGTGATATACTGTGTTCCCGGTGCAGTCATCCAAAGCCGTTCATACGTGGCTATCGGATTCAGCTAGGATTCGTCGGAACTTGTCGAACCTACAGGGAGTATGGCGTGGTTAGTCCCATTTTAGGCATCCTGCTTCCCGCACCGAGGATGTAGCCATATGAAGTCATCAGATACCGTATTTTCGCTTGTGTTAGTCAGATCTGACAAGGATCGGGAGATTGTTGTGAAAAAACGCTAGTAATTAATAACATTCAGTTTTTCTTTACAGCCGTCTGTAAGCAACCCTCGGTTTCGTTAAGTTACACCAAATCAAACGAAATGGGCCGATGATGTGTGCGATTGTACGAACCGCCATAAAGGTTCTGGTAACAAGATGCACCCAGTTTATCCGCCAAACAAACTAGCTCCATCAAGAAGGGGTTGGACCCCGACCCGATGTGGCAGTTTCCAAGTTTTATGACCTACTGGAACAGTGGCCATGGTGTAGATCACACTGACAAAGTTAACCATGATCGACTGGTCAACGGGCAAAGGTTTGGCAAACTACAATCTCTTTGTTCTTCAGCTTGAGGATCGGAAGAAAAGTGGACCACCTGAATCAGGAAAAACGACATTTGCTCATCACCACCGATCATCTGTCTAACAGCGAAGATTTTCGAGTCAAGTGCTTTCGCTAGGAAACCCAGTGGTTCTCATATGTAGTTCTGGACGGTGGTTCGCGAGTTACCAAGACAGTGGATCTCAGAAGAGTCGCTAGTGCCAGATAAAACACTTCCCATGGTAACTTACGTAACAAGATTAGAAAGGAAGTCCACAAAAAACTGACACACGGCCTGATCACTAGTCAGGAAGTTTGGCTAACAGGGAAAGGTCATAAAATGAGAACCGTTTTTGCTTTAGGGAATACTAGCAGTGTGCTCAAGTCTATACATACTATCGGTCCAGGGGTTTATATGTCAACACAACTAACAACAAGGTGGGTGGCACATACATCCATAATAAGTCTAGAAAAATAAGCCATCGAGCTGAACATACTGAGGGTCCAGTTAGTTGACCTACAGTTCTTATGTTACCGGTTTGTGAAGTAGTACCTTGTTTAAACCAAACCTGCGGTTCGAGATGGCACTTCGGCTCTCGAAGGCAATAAGACAGTCGGTCAGAATGACTCTGTACTCACACGTACCAAAGTAGACAATGATGCGTCTGCGGAGATTTTGACTTGACGTCTAACCAATGTAGACGACTGGGAACGTCGTAGTAGGATAAACCTAATCACAGTCAGAACCACAATTATATTTCACCTATTCAGTACAACCGCGGAGGCAGATATTATGGAAGAACATGAAAGGTTCGTCCTGAACGAGGATGTATTGATCACATTTTCACTCTTCGTCAAATTCGGAAATGGAGTCATAAGCGCCGTCGATCAACAAGTGTTGTTGGTCTCCACTACAAAAGTGTGTTCGATTGAGTGAACCTGTCTACATATTTAGGGTCGATTGACACAGATGTGTGCCAAACACGTGTGAACATGCTGTCGGCGTTCCACTCTCACATTTCATTTTAGGTCAAGGCCTACGGTGAATTGTCTGACAGTTTCTGCCTATGTTCACTTGTCACCGGTGAAATAACGGATTAGTGTCTACGATATTTGAGGAATACTGGTGTTCACCACACAGCCATGACGAACTGTGTCATATTGATTACATCCGCGATAAAGTGTTCTCCCCCTCGATCTATTCCAGCCAGTACAGACAAAGTGTGGATAAAGTCTCGCATTTCGTCAACTACTTCGGTGCGCGCTTTGCTTCCGCAAGATTGCTGTGTTCACATTGACTTAATGTGATACAATGTAGTTATGAACGTAAAGAGTATTAAAGAGGTTTTATCAGCGGTGGTGGTATAGGAAGTGAAGTCAACACTCTTATCGTCAAAAACAACTCTGGCGACAAAGGGGGATCTCTCTCAAGCTTATGTAGGCAGATGATGATACGATGAATAGAAATGGAGTTAATCACCAAAGGTCGGGTTAATCTCCCCAGTGAAGGTCCTCGTCATTTGCAGAGCCAGCGGTTGGAGACGTTAGTTAAGCTCAGCGGTGTGGTTGTTTGGCCTAATTGTCTGTGAAGTAACAGTAATGAAGGATGTGGGGCAGTCAAAACCGCCTTACTTTCACTCACAGTTCACTTGCTATTTTACAAGGTGTGATGGTTAATGTGCGTGTCTGGACAGTTGATTTCACGAATTAGATTCATTACATTATTTTGCTTCTAAGTTAAAACTTGGTCTGCTACACATAGTTCCATGACAGTTGCGTATCGGCGCCAGCCATCGATTCATTGCAGTCTAGGATACTGCTGATTTGTCACGTATAGGCCTACATGTTCGGCTGTGCGATGCCTCTATTTCTGCGAGTGACAGCATACATTGCATCGAACACCTGCAGACAGTATGTGTGGTTGTCTCTGCTGACCCAAACTGCAGAAAACACAGTCGAGCTCCTCCCACATCCCGCTCAACGAAGTGGTTACGATAGTATGATGTATCTTGTGCATACGGGTTACGCGAATCCTTCTACCCCAAGTGTAACCACCTACTTAGATGTACCGTGTGCATTTGTGAAACGAGTCTTTGTTGTCCGCGCAACAAGATAGGTCTAATCCTCAGGAAATCCACATAGTTTAACCTTCCCACCTGAATCGAATTGCAGTATCGCTAGTACACACACCCTCAAACACTGTCTAGGTGGGCGTAAAATTCACGGGTGGTATGTGTTTGAACGATGCGATCCTTTGATCTACTGTTCATTGAATTGATACACAACGGGGAAAAAATGTGCGAAGGCTGCACGATTCCGATGCCCACTGGACAGGAAAAATAAAACCAGCTACCCATGAAAAAATCAAACTGAAATATTTCTGGACATTAACAATGCATACATACACATATTACATTAACGATCCTATCAACATGTGACGAGAAGAGGAACCCAGCATTCGAAGCAGTCAATATGGGACAAGAATAGAACCAGACACAACGTTTTATGGGAGAACCACGATGCACCATAAAGTTAGGCAGCGATGGACGATAACACGCAGATGAATGACATAATGTGGAGCCAGCTATATCAACAGAAGTGTGGGACAGGATAGTCGAGGAAATCTGTCTTGGTGCGATTATTAAACGTTCATTTTAAATTGATAATCGACTTACCGGCCAAATTTGCCGCTTCCCTTTCAAGACGATATTTTTGTTTGTAGCGCAGCAGATTAACCTGAAACGAGAAGACAAGCATCCAGATTTCGCTTTACCTTCTTGAGAATAAAACAACACTTGGAACCATCATACAAGATGCAATCTGAGAAGACTGTTACAACACTGGGTTACTGTTAAAATGGCTAAAAGATGTCCAAGAATACAACACTAAGTGGTGCTACTAATGCTAATAACTGTGGTGCAGCAGCGTAAATACCGGATTGTCCCTACTACCCAACGATCAATTCACCCTAACTCCCTTCCTAACCAGGTGGAAGGGATATCAGGCAATCGTTATCCAACCAATTAAAAAGCCATATACCCTTTCTATATCATGTAAAATAATTAACCTAATTTGGAACCTAAGTAAAATAAGATGACCAACTCGTACTAGTCGACAATAGCTAACCAGCTTTATAGACAGTGGTCGCTTGAGGAGGTTTACTGCTTGCGACTGGCACAGATTATAAACAAGCATATGAATCATGCAGACGGTATCTTTTGAAAACTACATACAAGGAGAACGTGAACTGACATTCCCTTGAGTTGCAGTGTTTCTAGAATTAGACTGGGCATGATTCATACTTAATTGCATTTCTTCAACAAGTCTTCTACGAGAAGTGTTGCTAGATTAGCAGTTTATTTTTCAAAGTCCATCACTGGTGCATATTTGCTTTGACCTCGACTTGCAGCACGCTCCACGCGCTTGGAAATCAAGCGCGCTGACGACCGAGACATTGATCAGATTAGCACACCTGGAGGTTTAGCCATAGTCGCTTAGTAGCAACACAAAGGCACATCAGTTGTCTCAAAAAGAGGTATCATAACTATCCTGGAAACCTTCAACTTACTAGTAATCCAAAATCTAGTGAACAGGAGTGGTAGGAAATGGAATGTGAGACTGATCTCTCCGTGTTTGTGTGCAGTCGCGATCGATCTCTCTATCTAGTGCACTAGTACCATCCGTGATGAAAATTTTGTCGAAAAGTAGAATGTGTTAAATCTTACACCTTACAGAGGCTTACGGACCAATGCTACTTAAAACACTCTTATGGGTATTCTTTTGATTACTCTTGATTTTAAATAATCCGTCAAATAATCTTCCAGTTGTTTACTAATGCAGGACATGGATATTTCAATGCTCACACTATAACCTGACAAACCATGAATCCATCTTATCTGCGATAAAAGAACGAGAATAACTATGGGTCAAGCGTCAGTAAATTTCAGGTGTAACTGTTGATAACGCTAGCGTAATGAAACCAAGGCCGTACAGCAACTGGGATGCTCGTTAACAAACTTAGGGTAGGGTTTTGATGGTGCACTCGCCTGTCTCAGAATGGACAGTCCGACAGCTCTCAGATCCCGTGCAACTTAAACGTCACGCGACTGCCTGTATGAGCAAGCCCATCAAATTAAACAACCGACACAACATAAACACGTGCCAAATGTAACGAATAAGCAGTGTATCGGAGCCAGACAAATCCTGACCACAGCAGATCGGGGATAGGTGAAAAACAACAAAGAAATGAAACTAATACGGTCAATCGGATAGGTTACAAAAAAAGCCAATTACTTTTGAAGAATATAGGAGGAGGACCCATTACCTAGATTGGTCGATTGGCTATCAACAAAAGTCAGTCTGATTCATCCCAGGCCAATTACAACGTAAAGAAGCTCGACGCTGTCAATTCAATTTATAACGCATTTGGCCTCCGTAACTCTGACAGCCTCGGAAACTAAACAGGTCTGTGTAATTATAAATCCTCATCTGATTACCTCGACATTTTCCAAAGCAACTTGACTATCCGTGCCTGAAGTATGAACAACGATTGACTTGATATTCCAGCCGACTTCGGGGATGCGCCATCTAAATGAACCTTCGGTGCTCGGTTGTTGTAGCTGAGTTCCCATGCCGTCTGTACAACACAAACCTGTGAACAATAGCTATGTTCTACTGTACATGCGCAAATACTAGTTCATTCAGTAAGTATAGGTTCCTTGGGATGCAAATTTGTATGTGGCGTCATCTTCTTTCGTAAATTAGCGCTCATTCTTACTTCGTTCGAGATCCTTCGAATAGCTTCAGGCGTCCGCTGAATGGAATCTCAGCAATGTTTTTCCATCCTCTTGGTGCACTTGATAATGAGTTAAGTACCCATCCTTTATAATACTGTTTAAGGTAACCTTTGTTCATTAACGTAACCAGTACTTTCTACGTTATTTTCTGGTTACCCGCATCAATAAGCAAACGAAATGTTCTATGAAATATCGAGGCTGCAATGGTGACAAAATTGTTTAGAGTGAAGAGACTTGTAGGCTAAACACGTATGTCTTATAGCTTTGTCTTATATGTCAGACATTGATGACTGAATCCAAGAATGTCCCGACTCACATTAGTCTCAAGCGCGACCGAGAACCCGCCCGCGTAGGCAACATCCAATTCGATCCATAAGCCTTGCGCGTCCAGAAAAGGATGACCAATGCGCCGTATGACTGGTAATTCCGAGCCCAACTCGATTCCAACTACGATCAGATCACTGATGAACGGCGGTAACTACAGTTGGGAAATTGACAATTGTGACTGCATATGAACGCGGCTGATAGAAAACACCAAAACCCAAAGCACCGGTCCAGCGGACAACAATGAATAATGAGAGAGTTAGTAACAGGTAACGGACGGAAGATTTCCGTGCTAATAATAATGCAGTTAAACAATATAATCAACTGACGGTTCTGATTTTTGACGAGATAGGGAGAACGATGAAATGTTTAGGACGCAGACTGTTTACTGCTTACGATCAATATCACAGAATAAAAACTAAACGACACTGAATGCAAAAGGTGGCTGACCAATGTTGTCTTCACAAGTGATCCAAAGGATTATATCGCAAAAGATACCAATTTGGTTCTAAAGTTGATATGCTCATTTATATAGGGGATAAAAGACATCATTTGACAGATCCTGATATACGTGATAAAATCTCAAATCCGTGATTCAATATCGAACATACAAAATCGGGAGTATTGCATCAAACTATAAGACCATTCAGTAGTTTGCAAATAAATCGCTGAACTATACCTTAAAAATTACCACAACGCTACAGTCAAATGTGAGTGGTGTTCAATCTATACTACACAAAAACCTTCAATTACTCATCAATAGTCAAATGCACTTGGGCGTACGCGAGAGTATCGAACAATTCCAGAGATCCGAATGAGTTGTAGGTCGTTTCTCAAGGGATCCAACCTCATGTGGATAACAACAAATAAACGCAACTTTTAATTTCATACAGATGAATCAACTGCAATCATTCGGTTAACATCTAATAGACCGAAGAAGTTCACTAAGTGTGAATTAATACCTCTGCATGACGTCTATATAGGAATGACTTTATAATACTGTGATTAAAGGATGCTGCAGTCAACTTCTCTCAAGCACGGATGTGACAGCAACGGAGCAATGGTCAACAAAGTTGACACATGAAAGTGTAACCGGGGTAAAAATCATGGCTGCCCCAAGGATATGTATTACGGACAAGCTCTTATAAGATTGAAACTCAAATGTAGTACTTCTTTTCGGAAGAGGCCGGGTGAAAGGTCTATGAGAATAGGAGAGCTGTGAACAATTGTGAGTGACGTTCAATATTTATTAATCACGAATACGGTGGGAGAAAACGCACGTGGAATGTGCGACCCTTGGTGACCGGAATAAATGTAATCCAAAAAGCCGAGATGCATGGTGAAACAAGTTTGATGTCTGAAAGAACTGTGCGTGTACTAATAACAGACGATAACCGACGGCCTCGGGCGTATCTTTAACGACGACTGTGAGCTAACACTCCAGCCTGGTTGATAAGCACGGTAACAATTGTAGCGCCATTTTTGAAATAACGCGCATTAGGATGTTATCTTTCTGCAAGATACTTTCCTAATTCTTATCTCGTGTGAAGTCCACTTCACAGAATATATGTGCTACATTCAGTAGTCTGCCGTCTCCGTTGAAAGCTGATCAATAATCTATAGGACGTGTGCGTTCGACAGCATCTAAAAATAGAGAATGGGAGTGAAGGATTCACTTCGGTCATAGTGGACTACTCTTTCAGATGTGCTTGTTCGAAGCACGCTCGAACATTTCACTGCAGTTTAGAAGTGAAGTGGAAGAAACACATCCTGCAACTACTGCAAGAAAGTTTACAAGTCGAAGTAGCCACTGCGGTTACCATGGACAATTTCTCCATTGGCACATTACAAATAAACGTCTTTTGATAGGACTGAACATTTTGGCATGAATTAAGTGGAGATATTTGAATCCGTTACTCGAAGCCCCGAATTCATCGATTGCCAGACACCTCATGATAACAGGTCACCAGGTTGACCCACTTAAATCATTCAAAATATTGTTACGCCATCAGAACCCGAAGCTACTGGCCTTTAGCGAAGCCATACGGATCAGAGCTTACTAGCCGGCGCTATGTGCACAAAAGTGGTTGAAGCAACCCACAGAGTTGCCATGGTGGTGATGACATAATACGTGATGTCAATGTATACGTGCCCATACCCTATCTATCTCTATTTGTTGTCATATCTAACTCGCATGTTTTACGTTTGCGACTGAGCAGAGCAAACGAAATGTTAACATATCGCAACGTGTCTTCTTTTTACGCTGATAAATGGAGATAGTTTGTTTTGTACTTGGTGCGTCATGTGCACTGGCATCCAATATTTACAGGAAACAGGGTAATCTTACAGTTGGACAAAAAACGTTTATGAGTAAGTTCGAAAGCGATTGCTACTTGAGAACTCGCTGTTGAGTTGAGGTGTTGATTTACGGTAGTGGAAAACGGAGGCATCAGCAATACGGAAAATCCCCGCAATACTATCTACTAACTACGAACTAAATCAGACAAATGATTATGGATTCTGCAAAACAACATAGACGTAACATTTCTAACAACCTGATAGATGTTGACAGTTTCCGGTAAAATCGATATGTGAAATTCGTGGTTAGAGTCTGAAAAACACGCTCTGTAGTTCAAGAATGTGTGTACACTCAGGCGCATTCTATCTACAAAATTAAAGGCCAACTACTGTTACGGTAGAGACCGAACAAACCATTACCCAGTTGCGAACGCAACCAATAAATTAGCACTAGATATGAATCAGCGTAACTAAGCTCTTTAAAAACAAAAAAACCGGTGCAACACGAGAAGCCAACAGTGGAGAAGGATAAGTAAAAGTAAGCAAGTAGTTGAAACATTGAGTTCCCTTTATCCAGTTCATCAAAACGGCAAGAAGACATACATTGCGAGATGCAAGCATTTCGTTTATTCTCATTTGTCGAATATATAAAACATTCAGTTATATAGATTAAACGCATGGCGACAAGACAGTGAAATGAACGAACATTAACATGGGAGTAATCAGGGTTCACTGCCACGGTAACGAAATTGATTGCGTCAGCACCTTTTACCAACAAAGGGCCGGTGCGTGACGCTTGATCAACAATGCCTTGGAGAACGCCAACAGCCTAGGGTTGGGGTTGCACAATAGGATCATGAACGAAGTGACAGGGTCAACCACATGACCTGTTGCGATTGCGTGTTTCGCGACCGAAGACGGCGGGTTTCTGTTCGGGTGTTGGCATACTGACCCACGTTGACTCATTGTTCGCACTAGCCACTTGGGGATGTGCTCCGCCTTCCTATGTCGTAAACTTCGGTCCGTTCTGCCAGTGTATGAGTCACTGCAACTTCAAGTGAACTGGTAGATAACATGAGAGGTAGAGTTTTCCGAGAACGAACGAACGAGGCAATGGAGACTGATCCTGCGGGTGGAAAGCAACAAGCACAGTTCCGCTACGGGATATGTGCGATCAATAGCTGATTTCAACTTTCGACTTACATCGGTAATATTGTGGTCACCTGTGTAAGGAAGGATGATGAAAGCCTGCTTCTTCGGCACTGATTGTGGTTGGGGGAGGTAGTCACTCGTTTCTTGCAGTACTTGTTACTAATACTTACTTTTAAAAAAGCAAGTAACGAAAACAATTTTTCGATATTTCATTTCGGGCGTGTACACAGACGGTAAACTGCGTGAGTGCAACTGGTCAGCAGAAGTTCAGTGTTAGTGAACGCAACAAGAATGATAACCACTAAACTATTAAACAAATGGTGATGTCCATAGCACAAGTCGATCAACACGGTGAACAAAATGCGCTTAAAAAGGAAGCCGAGAAGGTAAGTTTTTTGGCAAAATTCCAGGAGCACCAAATATTTTACAGGCAATTCTTGTAATAATAAGCTACAAAACACTGACCTGTGACATCAGCACAATGAATACAAATTTACCCTAAAAGCCCAGGGACTTTTTTTATGAATAAATAAAAAAGGTTTGGAAAAATTACCGCGGTCTATCGTGTCTAGGAGTGAGATTATACTATGCAGACCTCTTAAACAAGACATACAAAAAACATGAACCATACCGGAGTTGGTGTAAGCAAAAACAAGTTGCCGAAAAAATGTTAGCCGAAGAAGTATAATGAATGCAACAGCATGGTGGGTCTGTCCCGACAGATTGACAAGGCAGGGTGTGCATAAGCAGTTATCAGACATATAGGAATATTCCTGCTGGATAACAGTTGCAACGTCGGGTAAGTTTGACAAAGAAAAACTTTGGTCCTCAAATAAACATACCTACAAAACATTACTAGACGGCTTCGAAATGCGTTGCCCGCAGTTGCCACACAAACGAATTCCCATGGGTGAATAGGAAAGAGAGACCACAAGGCAATTTATCTGAACAAGACAGGCGCATGCAATTTATCGACCGACGTCTATTACAAGTACCTTCTCGGCAACAAAAACACGGTTGCTCTCGGCGTTTCAACAAGAACCCCATATTGATTAACAAAGGAGGGAAAAGTCAGTCTCCATCAAATTTAGCATAGTCTAGAGTATACGGAGGTCCGTGGTCATCGCAGTGGGAATGTGCTGTGACAAGAAAGAAAATTACTTTGAACTGTCTTGATACATTGAGGTGGTACTGCGAGCTCTCAGAAAAAGACGACAGATTTTGGCAAGTAACTCAGTGATTAGTAATTAGTGATGGCACACAGCTACGGTCAGGCAAAGCCTAGTCATATCCGACAACGGATAAAATTTCAATTTTTAGGCCACCACATTGAAAAGGTTTGAAATCTACTACGTCGCATGTATCAACAAGAGGCATGTTCTGGCAAGAATATGGCTCCATGAATGTGTCCAATGTTACGGATACGATGCTCCTCCTTCATAAGTTGCAGACGTCGGATTATCCGTCCAGTATTCCTGATGTAAACTTCACCCAAAACTCTTGGGACGTATTATCCCAGCAAGCATACAAAGATGCCTAGATACAAGACTCAAAAGATGGTTTGAGGGCTTCCTCGGGTCAACTGTCTTCGATTCCGTTACAGGAAGCCTGGTTGAGCACTCAACAGAAATTCCCAACAAGGCTTAAAAAACGTTTCTTGTCAGGTGTTACCAGATCATGTCTTTATTATGTGAACTTATTATCTTGCCACAATCTCGCGAAAATACCGACCCAGTCATAGAAGACAACAATTGTTTTTAATAACTCTTTAGCAGATCAATACACTCAACAAAATCAAACCAATATTAAGAAAATTGTCGTTGGTCCACATAATAGGGTACAAAATAAAAATAAACGGGTTAAGCCACTGAAAGAACTAATCAATGGGATTAATCATGTGGTTTAGAGATCCGCCCACAGTGAGGTCACAGAAGTCAAGGATGACGTCAGTGATGTGCGTTCTAATGAAGAATTATCGAAAACAATTGCTCGTAACCGTTGTCTTCTATTCTGCCACAGTTGTATTCTAACGTTTTCCTAGAAGACTTTCATGAGCGCAGAAGTTCTTGTTTCATCTGATACATTCTGATGTACAGCAAATATTAGCGTTTACATTGTAATGTATAGGCCGGGTTTGAATAGAACACTAAGCTTAGAAAGTTTTATCATTGTGCCACGCTGTGTGCACAATATATTCAGGTTTTAGCAGTGGTCAAGGCAGACATAGAGGTTTGATGAGTTGATTACTTTTATGCAGTTCTAATCCTAGAGAGTGAATCATTATCCGTAGAAAAAGTTAACATCTGAACATCTCGAGGATGTTTTTCAAGAATAATCGAAAGCATTTGTTTAATGTCAACGATGTGAGCAATTTCTATCGGGAGCCCCAAAACTGCTCCACTGACGGATCTGACTGTGTTTTTACTGAGCGATATCAGACAGTATTGGATGTCGCCGTTACACAACCCTTGGTTCTTCATCATCACTGAAACAAACTTTGGGAAAAAACATTATTTTCTGGAGCAGCAATGGGCACTTGGAGTCCCAATGGTATTCGGATGTTTCAAGTGATAAACACCTCGGGATCTTCGCATCATGTGACGCTTTGTAAGCAATTTTCAATTCCTCACTGGGTCACAAAATCTTTGCGCAGTGCGTCAAGCAAACAAATAACTATCTTTTGTGGTTGGAAAGAAAAGAGAGAGAAAATTAGCACGTTGGCTTATTCACACAAAATCGCGACACATGCTTCTCAATTTTTGACGATAATTTCGTTATAGTGGAACACTCGAAAGAATCAGTTTGTCGTTCAGCTCCATTCCGAAGATGAATTTCATGGCTGGATTACCCCAATTGGAGTAATGTAGAATAACGAACAGGCCAGACATTGAACTTAACAGTATAAACATAACCAAAAACCACTTGCAAAAATTGCAGATACAAAGGGCTATGCATTCCAACCATTGTGTTGGTCGCCTGCAGACAGCCTTTGAAAACCGAGCTGCGCAACTATGAAATGGTCAGCGGTGCAGAATATGATCACCAACTCAGTGAATACCGGGATTTGGCCCAGGTTATGGGCGATGAACAGTAAGTCGTGTGGTCGGTGTCTGTTAAGAGCGCCATGGAAGAGGAACTTTACGACAGGCACGTCAAAGGTAGCTGTTCCGACTTAATAACCTTTTTACAATTGAAAGCCGTTCATTTTTACCGTGTAATTTCTTGACCAAATCCGTATGACAACATTCACAACTTCAAATGTAACGTAATTAGTTCTATTCAAAAGTTCGAAAAAAAAAACAGAGAGAACACGGAAAGTTGTAGATGGAAGCAGCTCGTGTTGGCTCATATCAAATCTGTAGTAACATGATTTAATGTTCTGTATAGCAAATAAGTGGGGGAGCGGAGTGGACAATGAATCCGCGGCTTAGGATACGTCAATAAGTCCAGGGAAGGGTCAGGTTCATGAACGGTTTTTTCTGAATACACACAGCGGGTTTGAGTTAACTGACTGCGACCACTTCAAAGAACCACAAGAACAGTGGAGTGAAATAACGTATTCCGATTTTGAATACACAAGCTGAATCAGTAAAATGACCAGTGGTCAGGATGTGTCAACCGACAATGGAATCTGGCAATGTATATGGCTCAACAACAGTGACGTCATCTAGTAACACATGCTTTTGTATTCATTTCCGCAAACATCCCTCAATCTGAATGTCAAACAGTTATCAGTTCTGTGTACGCAACTTTCCTCGCAGCCACACTGAAAAACATAATAGGGGGTGGCAATGGTAAGCTAATCTCTTTTGAGTGAAGCCACTTGCAATAAGCGAGTCCAAGTGATTATACTTTCGTTTAATCACATGACGCAGTCACTAAAAAAAAAGCAACTCTACGTAGACTTTTTTTCAACAATAATAACTTTCAATGTTTCTTTCTTTCCAGTGTGCCTTCTTACGAACCTTGTGAGGTAATCATTTGATTACGGAACAGAAGTAATCAAGTCTAATTTCCTTGTAAAACTATCGTGTGTATAGGTTCGGCTTAACCCTGTGAACAGCGTATATACTGGTTTGTTTGTGCTAGACAAGGGTGAAGCTGCTAAAGTTAAGGTACTGATCAGACCACATGAAACTCCTGCAGATATCTCTTCTAATCGAACCATAACATAAGATAAGTTTGTACAAAAACACGAAGACTAACGCATGGGCAAGCATAATGCCACATACAGAACAAACGAATAGGAAAGTCAGTATATTAACAGTATAATATTTCTCATACAGGCTCCACCTATGACTAAGATGTGTACCATTTGACTATGTTGGTAACCATAAGAAATTAGGAACTTAAGGTTTCCAACCGAACACCCACGTTGAGTCGACGGGGACAAGCGATAATGTCAATTGTTTTATATATTGCGGTCAAGTCATTGCCTGGTTGACGAGTGACCTTCTCCAGCTGACCCCAAGATACACAAACGAGGCTCTATGAGTCAAACGGTCGGGTGTGACATGATGAAAATGTGTCCTAGCCAACGAAAACATGTTATGTACAGATATGTTCAGTTTGTTCCACCTGGAAAAACACTGTTCCCCAGTCTCTTCGCTCACATGATAATGTCATCTTACAACAGTAGTCGTGTGCAAGCAGTAATCGTCATAAAGAAATAATCCACGATCAGCGTGCGCTTGAATACACGAGGTTTAGTACCAACGTGGCAACGCAGAGACGTCCGGATGTGAAGTACGCCAGTACTCGTGTAGAAAGGCTCATCTTTCCGACGTCATAGATGGCGCACGTTCATATACGCCATCCTGGTCCATGAAATACAACCACCGACCGCTCCACTCACACTTCCTTCATCAAGTACCCAGCTACTCGGCTAGACAATACTATTTAGCACTTCCAAAATGCTTTCAGCGCAGGCACACGCCTAAGCCAATCACCACTTTCGTTAAGAAAAGATTACTTAAAAAATACTGGTATTAAAGAAAAAATGATATGACGCTGGGGGCACTAAAAAAACTTTTCAAGGCGGCAGACCGCTTCGAATCACACAAATAAAAAGCTAAACAGATAAGCACTCAAAAACCCGAAACAATTGCATTAACCGTCTCAGTTTCATATTGTGTGTGGGCAGATCAAACGTCTCATCGACTGACATTCAAACACAGATCAATCACCTGAGTTCACTTAACCTTTCGTATAATAAAAAGACAATTGAACCATTAGCAACTAACCAAACAAGTAGTACCGCAACTCAATGACAACTGCATAGATAGATTACAGCTGCAGAACAGCGAAACGTTATTGTGGATGAAGTTAGTTTATCAAAACAAAGTCAGCTGAAGCAACTATTATCACGTGATAAAATAAGAGAGCTAATAGTAAAACAACGAATAAACAGAACTGAGTTCACAAGACTATATTCACCAAGCTCACAAAGTCAACACTGGTTATGAACAATATGAACGAAAAGAACCGTCAACAATCTACTTGAAAATTCAATCATACGTGTATTTTGTAACCAGATTGTGACAACCATATCGGCTATTCAGGTTTCATTTAAAAAAAAACCGTTTTGTGTTAACGATGCACACTAAATGTGCACTCACGGTCACTCTAGAACTCACAATTCGGCCGGCTGCGTTACAACGTACGACGAAAGACTTAAAAACGCGAAGTGCGGAAAACCAGAATGCCTACAGTTGGCTGTGCAAACTTGTTCTGATCCGTCAGACTAGGTCGACAAACAAGAAACAATCGCTTACGTGAGTGTGTTAATGCATAAAAAATGTCAGTAACAAGTTTAGTACTTCATCCGGCGCAAAAAGTGATTTACAAATGGACAAAACAATCCTTGAGTACATAACTTACGTGAATTTTCTTTAGTTTTGCTTGGATCTTATCTCGCACACGTTCCAGCCAATACGCTTCTCGAAGAAAATCCCAAAACAATCGACCGAGCAAAGCGTTAAGCCAAATCAAATTGGGCTCACAAGAGATATGGTTCACATTTAACCGAAGCGCTTGGGTGCTGCGCAAAAGCCAACTGGCGGGCATGAACTTAGCCATGTAACGTATATAGGTAACGTACAGCGGTTCACGACTGCCCGGAATTCCAAACTGCGTAACAGCGGTAGACGTGCTCGCCTTATCCGAAGGACAACCAAGCAAGTCCACACTGGAATCTGTGGCAAAATCTAGCCCGGAGCGAGTCTCCTCGTCACTACGGTTATCCAGGACAGCAGTGCCACCAGTCGAGCCCGAACCCGCAAGAAAGAGGTGAACAGCCTGACAAACCAAAACAGACGATCAGAACGTAAGTCTATAAAACAAAACCAAGGGCGAATGTGCAGCTAAAGCAATCCGCCGGTGTACATGTATTTAATCCCCGTACAATTTCAAACCATAAAACCCGCCTGCCAACTTGAATTTATATGATGAGGTTTGAGATAAGCTGAATCCGACAGTTCCTCTAAGTACTCCGACTAAACTTCCATTTTGCAGGACAGGGCTGAGTACAGTTCAATTCGGGTTTCACACTTTTACAGTAAATCCCACTGAACCTGTCCTCTTCCAGCATACAAAACTGAAAAGGCAAGGTTGCATTAAGCATAGAAACAACCAACACAGACTCATTTTTCCGCAATATACATGTTTGTGACGGAAAAGACGTGAAACTGTTATCGCCAGAACAGCTTAATCAACTTTGATGGGTTCTTTAACGAATCACACGATTCAATAATAATACACATTCAAAACCAAGATTATCTTAGCCTGCCTACGTACAGATCATAAGGAATATAATTGCAAATTCTGAATATGACACGTCTGGAGGAACAACCCCAATTTATCTAAAAATGCATCGTGTGAAGTAACCGATTAACGAGTGAAAAATCCATTAGGGCGTAACAAATTGCAATGATAACAAAAGCCATCAGCAAATTATATATTCCAATGAGACGTTTTATCAAACGATGGAAAAAGTAGAGAATTGCAGTGCACCATGGTCTATGATTTGTGTCTCCAAATCGTATTGCGAATTAAAACATGGCTGAACTGCGCAAAAAAACCTTTTACCATTGGGCATGTCTATCTGATGAAAAATGCTCAAAAATAAGCAGAAATCACGTATGAAATGAACAACACTCACAATTGATTGCAATTTTCGTCTTCACACGAACATAAAACCAAGACTTGAAGAAATCATCAGATTTGCATTTTGTCTTTCTTAAAGATCGTCAACAGTGCACATCCTCTCCACGATTGGGACTCGAACTCCGGTTCACGTGTTTCAGATCAGCGTGTTGATTTCTGCGTCGCTGACCCCATATTGAGCACGACCGAATTACCATACTTGAACATGCCGCTACAACCTCTTGTAATTGACGTTCAAGTAGCTCAATGGTTTCAAGATAGGGAACAGCAACTGTGCTTTCAGCACCTACCGGTCAGCTAAAAAGGTATACCTGAATGTGAAAGCCGCGACCGCATATGAATGGCGCATAGTTCACATCGATCAAAATCTCCTATTAATTATCAGCAAATACAGAGAAGCTTACGGAGACCTGAAAGATTTGACAAACAAAACTTGGATGAAGAACCTGTGAGCGCCAATGACCGAGAGCGGTTCTGTGATAAAATCTTTCAATCCGAGGTAAATAAGCCTTTTCAATCAGGCCAACTTATCCGTTAATTTCGTCAGCTTCCACTATCCACCATACCAGGTAACTCTAGGAGAACAGCGTATCGTCGTTAACCACGTGCAAAGGATTCCTACTCTGTGTTAACCTACTGATCACCACTTTCGTTACAGTCAACTGTTCAAATTGTTACACACCGAAGACGCAGTCAAATGATCCTAGAAATGATTGTGTTGTCCTGAATGGCGATTGTTGATGCGGCTAGAGAAGACTAAAACTGATGGCCCACAATGACCTTCAGAAATGTGTTAGGACTCGAGTGGCGTTAGCTGCGCGTATGTTAGTGAACGACTCGCAATTCGTCTAAGGTGAGCCCTCAGAGTAGTTGATGAGACGATCAAAGTGTTCAAAGGATAGTCAGGTTGTAGTTGAACGATTTGGACGAAATCGTACAGAATGATAGGAAATGAAATGAAAATGACACAACTGACTGCTAATATTTCGAGGTTTTCGCAATAAAGTCGTCAAAAAGACGGACTTGGGTGTTCTAAGGTTGATAGGGAGGTAAAACGCGTTTCCCAATGTTGTAGAAAGAAATTGTATCAGACTTGATCGAAGAAAGTACTATGATTGATTAGTAAGCATGAATTAGTAGAAGTTATTCATTCTTCGGGAAACAGACGCAGAATGAAACAAAAAACAGTTCGGACCATCAACCGTTGTGAACCAAACCACCACCAAACTAGCCACCAGTTATCTCGGAAAAAATACTGCATGCAGATATAAAGTGAATCAGCTGCTGAAACCAGACGAACTACGTTCCCATAGACATACCAACTGCGGAGTCCACAACAGTGGAACACCGAGAGAAGCGGCGCGCAGGCGTCTGTACCAAGCCTCCTTTTCACGACAGGTACGGCCGAATAGGAACAACGTATCCGAGTTAACGTCGCTGTGTGATATCACAGTGAAATCATCCACGACCGATTCGGCTGGTGTGGATGATCGTGAATGATCGTGTGTGCCAGAGGGTCCGACAGCACTGTTTAATCCTAACCGAACTGGGGAGGATCGGAGAAGAGCGGGCTGGTGGCCCATCATGTTCGGTACGCTCGTTGAGACAGCCAATGATGGTTTACGAACCGCTGTGTCAACAACCTGTCAGAGGGAGAAGTTTAAAAAAAGGGAAGATGAACGGCGCACTAGAAAGGGGATGGACGAACGAAAGTTGATGAAGGTCATGAAATCGTATCCACAACAGTACGGCTGAAAATCGCTGAGGAAATCGAAGCAAGTCTGATAAATGAACTAGTGAAATCGAAACACAAAACACCTAAACTATCAAAATCTACGTCAGATAAGTCGCAGGGATCGTGGATAGAAACCGCAACTAAATGGTCGACAGTTAAAGTAACTACATACAAGCCTACCAACAAACCAGTAAGTATTACTAATAAGTAGTTTGGCAGACTTATGATTTTAGGTGAGACCCAATTGTGGAAAATCAGGGCCTCAGCTGGATTAGAACCAGCGACAGAAACATCAAGCCTCAACGCGGCAGGTGCTCTACCACCTGAGCTACGAAGCCACGCCAGGAGCTCGCGAATTTCACATTTGGACTCGGTTACTCACTCGTCCCACTGTCTCATACGGAATCCACCAAATGATCCAGGGGATCGACTGCCCCGGCAGGATTTCTCGAACAGTTCACGCTGGAATCCACCAACGCCAGTGTTCAAAAACCTTCCCGGGACAGTCGATCCCCTGGATCATTTGATGGATTTCACATGAGACAATGGGACAGGTTGGTAACCGAGTCCAAATGTGAAATTCACCAGCTGCTGGCGTGGCTTCGTAGCCCAGCCGGTAGAATGCTTGCTGTGTTGAGGCGTGGTGTTTCTGTCGCTGGTTCTAATCCAGCCGAATCGCTGACTTTCCACAATTGGGTCTCATTTAAAAACCAATAAGCAACAATAACGGCATCCAAAAATAAGGCGAAACTGATCAGATTCACAAACTGAAGTTGTGTTTGCCTGACACACTACCAAAGGCTGTAATCATATAAGCCGTTCTGTAAACAGTTTTGCAAAGTACATAGACTTCTCTTCAACTGCCGCATACAGTACAATCTCTCTAAGTGCAATCAGTTGAGAAAAAATCTTGTACATTCACACAAACGGATTACCATTAATAAATTGATAAGAACGATTGTTTGCATGATGCACCATATCCCGTTGCTCTCGATTTTAATTGACGTGAACGTGTGTTCTCAAATCACTTGATGGCCGTATATAGCGCTGGAACAGTGCCTCACTTTGAACTGGTCAATGGAAGATAAGGAAAGCGTGTGCTCAACAGCGGAGTCAGGTTACTCCGCACACTCATCACCGATGTTGATCGGCACGGCCCATAGCTCACTTTATTCATCCTTGGATTAGCTATAATCAAATCAACCAATTCCATTGCCAGAACCCCTAGTGCTGCCCATAGGTTTGGCGGTGCGGCTAGTAAGAGCTGCGACGCAAACTACAACCGGTTGGTGAAATGACCAGCCATTTGACAACCATTACCTGAAGACCTCGAAAGAGAATGAGACTGAAAATCCATTCTGCAGCTCCTATGACCATAGACAGCGTACTACATCCATCTGTACCAGTTTGATAATGACAAGTAGAACAAGCAAATTATTAACCGTTGACTCGACAAACCATCATCCTCCAAGTTTTATCAAATGTGTTCATAGGAGGTTACAAAGAGGAAAAACGAAAAAACAATAATAGCGGCTATATAGGAATGTACGAAAGGGCAGATAGGACATCAGTAAAAAGCGTTAGTAGTGCTTAGCCCACATGCCAAACAGTTGCCAATACATCCGAGGTATACAATTTCTCTTATGAGACTAACTTGCTTGTTCTGCTGAATTGGTAAAATGATCGCAATCGGATACTTTTTGCTCCACAAGCGTTTACATATCAAGCCAGCAGGCAAAAGAGTGACTCGCGCATGTACCAAATCGTAGATACGTTGATGCTGGAAACGTGCGGCGGAAATTGACGGTAGTTCCTCGTTCCACATAGAACGTCGCTGAATATTGCGTCGTGGACGCTGTAAACGAAGCTGTGTACCGTCTAACGTGACAAATACCGAATGAGTCTGACTGACGTGGTGGGTTTCCGCATCGTAGTCTTTCACCTGCACAAGAACAAACGCGTAATCCCAATACACTTGACATAACATATCGTGGGACAATAGCGGATAATCATAAAGGCGAGAACTACGAGAACGCTTTTAACGTCACTACCGATTCGAAATCTTTTAAGTCAGTTTAACCAAAAATAAAACATGTGCTGGACCAAATATAAAAATACGGGTGAACAGCGCTATTATCATCAACAACAAAACGGCCCTCGTGTGAAAAAACAATGAAACCTTGATACAAGCATGATAGCATTCACCAAAACTTGGACCATTATCACTTGAACCTATTCGTGAAAACAGGTCTGTGCCTAAAGTAAAATTGGTGTACATTTGACTTTTTCTCACCATCAGACATTGGCTGTCAAGCAATAAATTAGATCCCAGGTAATCTAGACTAGTGTCAAACCGTACAAACCCAGCCTGAGAAAGTTCGAACAATCAGCATTGCAACACATGTTTGCAAGGCCAACAAACGACGTCGATACCACTGAAAGTACGGTAACAAAAAATCTCCAAAATAGTGGTCACAAGATTAGAGTCTGGAGGACGTCTTGAATGAGTAAAAATGGAATTGTGGGTCTTAAAACCGCAATAAAGTTCTCTAACGTGTAATTAGCAATATTACATAAAACGACTTCGTGAGTATGCGCTCAGAAGACTGTATTTCTAACAATGCTCGGTGAAAAATGTGTCGTCATATAACTTGTATTCAGCCCACCGGTTTGTTTTCAATTTTACGTTGCAAGGTACTAGTTGTAATCGAATACCGGTTTGATCTTATACTCAGTAGCCCAAACCAAGGTAAAAATTGATATAGTAACCGACTGATTAGTAATTCGTTTGATTTGAATGAACAGAATGAATTACCTCATTCATCCAACCCTTGTACACAGGTCGATCGTTCTTATCCAATTTGAACCCTAATCCGGGTCCCAGTGGACCAGTGGAAGTGGATGAGATCGGGTCCTCATCTTGCATGTGTGGAATGGTAAGAGATTGAAGGTCGCGAAGCTGTGGGACACTGGTCGATTGTAGCGGAGGTATGGCTGGCGCATAGACTGGCCACCAGATGTCTGAGGAGGAACCAGTAGTGTTCGTAGGTGACTGACAATGCAACGAACAACACAACTGACCCAACGGCAAACTGGATATGTGGCACCGCGGATGCGCGAAGACTGACTGCGGAGGCCATAGGAGACTACGGATCCAGACGCAGAGTAAAGTCCCACTCACGCCAAAGAGAACACCCCAGTAAAATTCCGTGAAATAGTAGATGCACGCAAGTAAAAGGACAACCAGCGCAGAAAGACAAAACCTCCAGAGATTCGACCAGCTGGAAGGAAAAACAAAAGTGAAAGATAACATGCAGAATATTATTTCAAATAGTTTCATTCACGTAGACGGTCCGTGTATCCAAAAATAGTTGCAGACTATGATCGCCTATACACGTAGTACGTAAAACTGGCACAGCTTATCGACCCTATATGGTCCTCAAAGCAGTCATTTCTCTTTAATCTTGTAAACGTAGCGTGATATTACTAGCTTATCTCAAGAAGAAGTCTCAAAACCCGTGTATGAATATAATAAAGCACTGGAACTGGGGAAGACAACTGCTACAGTAAATAAATGTGTACAAACAGGTCCCACATGCAACCGGAACGGAGAACTTCTAGTGAACACTAGTCACGTCGATTATTTCACAAGTATCGTTTATCCAAACATGTCCAGCGTAACCCAATCTGCTGCTTACCACGCAGTACTGTTGACGTGTCCCGAAAGCTGGAGGTTAGCGAGTAATTCAGGTTCGGAACAGAACAATTTGGATTTCAAGGCTCACTTTCTTAAGGCTTTCCCGACTTTCAGTGTGGAAGTCACAGGATAAGGAACACGATCGGCCAGCAACTCTATCGAAAGGTCGTAGTCAACGATGCCCAAGTTGTTAGTCCCTTCCTAAAAGTAACACTTTTTTGTCTACTAATCATTCCCATTTCCGTGATTTTCTTCCGTTAAGTTTCCCCTCTAACACCTATTATGGCACCGATGTCATATCCACGTAATCGTCTGCAATAATGAATATAACACGCATCAAGAGACCACCAGCATAATTAGTGGGCTGTAGAATTCAGTCACGAGGACATCCATATATGTACCCTACGTAAATGACATACCAAGGGAGTATACAGATCCCTCATAAATAAACCGTATAGTTAGAAGAAAAAAACCGTCCTAGCCAATACAGTCAACCGATCCTGGTGATGTGTTAAATGACATGAAAAAGACAACAGAGGGGTGCAAACACACGCACTACCATGAGATGAAACGAAATAAAAATGCAAACGATTTTTCATGACATTGCACGTGATTATCAGTCATAATTTACCGACAGCTTGGTCGTACGTATGAGCACATAGAAGAGAGCTGAGGTGTTTGCGTATCACGAGCTCAACAGTATAGGAAGATCCAAATAAGTAATCAACAACTGGATGATGGTAAGTGAAAAATGGGAATTATTAGGTGGAATCCATCGAAAGAATGGATGTGCGGTAAGATACCGCACTCTACTGTGAATGTGATCGAGGTAAAAAACAACAACTGCGAAATGGTCAGAACCAGCCACCACAGACAAAAACGTAAAAACGAACTAAGTAAAATAAAACGCTTATTTTCGTCAGGAAACAGTACAAGTGCATTACTTGAAGGGTTACAAAACCTAGTGCTGCAGACCCAAAGTGCCTCCTCTATAGCTTCATAACAGAAAACAAAATGGCGTGTTCCACATCGTAAGTTCTCAGTAGCACTGCTTCCGAAAAGTGGCTGTATGAATCACAGAAACTGTCGAAGTTGTCGCCCACCAGACACAACTCCAAGCTATTCGGAACCAAACGTGAGTGAGCTAGATAAAGAAACATCTTTTAAAACACGGACCTGATGTGACAATAGCCGGCAGTTTTAGTCACTCGGAAGCAATCGACATAAAATGAGTAACAATAGTTCCCACTAAGATTCAAACGGTGCTTGTGAGACTACTGACATAAGTACTTCGTGTTATAACACGTGCGCATATCAGCTGTCAGAAAAATTTCCAGTGTGACATGAAGTAAATATCAATAAGGCTTCATACATTTGCACACACACAACAATGATCAAGGACTTAACCGAACACTAACGCAGCTCGAACAGTGACAAAAAATGTTCAGTAGAAAGAGGTATATCGAAAGAAGATGAGAACAAAAGTTGGATCAAGTAATACTACTTAGATCTGGTAGTACTGTTAATTCAACCAGGCCTTCGACTGCAACGGTTTGCCACGCCGTTTAGCGTTTGATACTAGCGGCTGGGTGAATTGGAAGCCTTCTAACTGGGGGCGACATTCTGGCTTTTCTCAAAGCTAAGACAATCAGCAATCAAGGCCATCTGTTTACGTGGTGACTTCGTGATCTTATCCCATTAGTGATGATCTCAGTATGGTAAAAGTTCCTTTGGTAGACAGAATACGGAGTATCATCAACGCGACTGTACAGCTGAAACAGTTGCATGATTGGTCTGGCATCAAGAATTACCCAACATACACGTTGGTGGACTGTCGCGTTGTTTACGTGATCGTTTAACTTACTACGAACGTACTGACGAAGGCAACAACAGTCAAACACAACATGTTTGATAACACCCTCTTTGCGAACAGGCCACATTTCCAACCCACTGGGCAAAACAGACTACACAAAGGCATTACGGACCCTCGTTCAACGATAACTGAACGTCTGATCCATACAAAATATGATGAGAGCCGGCGAAGAAAGCAAAATTACGGGTATTCAAGATACTGCTATCCATGTAGATGAAAAGATGTAAAACCTCAGGGAGACTGTCCCAACAGTGCACCAGATGGGGTCAGAAAAGATAGCCAGCGGCGACCATGTGGTCCTTTTGTAAATCAGTCCGGGTGTCATGGTACCTGCCTAAGAACTCAAATGGACATTTCTGCATAAAAGTGAACAGAAGACTTCAGTTTACTGACGTGTCGGCTAACACCATTTGCCGAAAAGCTGTTGCATTTAAGCCAATCGAATAAAACCTAGAAGAAACCACTAGATCATAATAGTAGCTAAGCAAAATCCCGCCAAAGTGGGACATTCACCATAGCCCACAGAAAAACACCTCAACCCGCGTTTTCATGTGGATTATGCTAGTTTATGACCATGGGTTATCGTACCAAAATTTGCGATACCACTGTGGGAAAATAATTGAGTGTCTGAAACACTGTCGAAATAAAAGCGCGTACTACGCAGCTCAGCTTGTCGCAAACACCTCAATGAAATTGTGTCACATCCGCATCTCGTAACCACTCGCAATGTGTAGTCATTCGTTCACAAATGTCCACGTCCTCTAGCCAATGCACTACCTGCAGTCGAAATGTGAAAACAAACTTCCCTTAAAAACGAAAAATCAGTTGAAACAAAAACGAAACGAGGTGTAAACGGTACTGACACCAAATGCACAGAACGACTGGCACGAAAAATTTCACTATGATACAGCTAAAACATGCTTCTGCCTTCTAAACGAAACTTAAAAGTATGACCGGTTATCAAACCAGCGAAAACAATAGCTCATATAAAACCCTGATCCATAATCTGCTGGTATGAAGAGAGCAATACGAAAGTACTCCATAACAGAAAAAGTAAAAATAAACATAAAAATGTATGACCAGGTCACTGTAAAACTGCACGAAATGTGGTCTCGTTTTAGATTTTGTCAAATGAGTAGCTTATGAGCTACCCAACAGCAGATCAACATTTTTTGGCTGTTGCACCTCCTCTTCTTACAGGCTAAAATCGATCAGTCAATTGTGATCGGTTTGAAAACTATCAAGAATTCACCACGGTTCCAAAGGTTTTTGCAAACAGCAGCATAACAGATGAATGTGATTTGCACACATTCCTGTAACCCTGTGATCTAGTGTGTAAATGCCAGCATTATCATTCTGTGGTGGCCTCACAACCTGATATCTGATCACGGCTTGTGCATCCGATGCCCCGGTATGCGTGATGCTGACGAACACGGTCAACGTGGTCGAAAAAACTGGTCAATACTTCGCTGAGGTTCACTGGGATAAACCATTTGCCATCATTTTATTATCAGGTTTCATAAATATGTCGTGGAATAACCGTTGAAAAATGAAAGGAGTTGTTTCAAACCACGCATTTCCGTTTAAGTTAGGCATCGGTGGAGTTGCATCAGTCCTACTGTAAAACAAAAAAGGTCGATATGCTCACACTTAGTTTATGCATATTCTTAATCATTGCATGACCAGTGGTCAAGTGAATCCGCGCTTTGGTACACAACACAATGGTCGTGAGGGTAAACACGAATGAAAACGGTGGTTGGCAGTAGGCAACGGTGTGGACAACAAGTGCACAGTAAAATACTCCACAGGTAACTAAAATCATAAAGTAGTTGGTCTCAGCGTTACAACAAACAGGAAAAAGGCTGGGTCAAAAAAGTCGGAGGGATGAAATAACTAGGAGGAACGTGGAGATTCACAGCAAGAACACACTTGATGGGAAAGTAATACGTGGGCGGCGATGGGTAAATAAACTTGGGACGTATAAAAGTAAACGATACCTATAAAGCGAAAGAAAAATCTCAGCGATCAAAATAACTAAGTCACGGGAAATGACTGATGGATGTCTCTTATTTGCCTTGAAAACCAGGTGCTTTATTCTCGGACATCAGTGAGCTGCGTAAAGGGGAAACGTTCGACAGACTTATTACCAATAACGAATATGGCAAGTCTGCAGATTTTCTCTACTGCTGAGCAATGTTGCAAAAGATAGAATAATTGAGGACTGCATATACCATTCGGGAATGCTAACCGAGTTTGTCCATCTCTTTTAGTTACCATGACTTCACAAGAAGGTAAAAGTGCGCTGCAGAGGCTTTTTCGCGAGATCATGCTCACTCTTAGCCTTGTTAAAGACGTACTGCATGCACCACCTTCCGTCACCGAGCCTGTTAATACAACTTATTGGACAGTTATTTCTAAAGGGAGAGTAACAGAACTCACCGCAACATGCAAATGACAGCTGTCCTCACACCTGCGAGACACAATCCCACAACTCTTGCGAATACCTTCTGTAAAAATAGAGATTGTTATTGAGCCATATAAACCGTCTTCGACAATTAGCTCCAGCGTGCCTCGTCAGTCAAACAATTTGAACCAATCAATCTAGTCCTGAAGTGAATTTAGTTTAAGACCATAAAGGACTAAACTCATGATTCAAAGGGAAACTCCGCCAATTCACTGTAATAGACCATGTAAACCAATCATTACAGATCCTAGAACACACAGACCATGGTAATGATGTCACTGAAATCGAGGGGGACCGCACGTCGATTCGTGGTAACATGCAACGCAACAGTCCTGTAATGTTTATCAATTGGGGGTACTTGACAAAAAAAGGATGCCTAAACTTTTTTAAACGGTTAGGTTGATCTGATATTCCGGAGGGTGGTCACGAAGATTACCCAGAAATTGTGACTACGGGTAAGCGCACCCGTCACATCTATCAAGAGTTACAGTTCCAGAAGCCTCTGACTTAAATAAATTACTAATCATACACCAAGGTAACTAGAATGGATGCGGCAGTTCCATTCATATACACACCCGAACTGAGACAAATAGATCCGAATAAAACAGCTATCTACAACTCAAGGAGTTGACAAATGTAAACGTAAAAACAATATGGTGTGCAAAGTGCCTGTTTTGGAAAACTGGTATCTACATACGAGTAAGGCACGATCTGGCTCGATGAGGCACTTCACCATCATCGGCTGATCTCTTCGGTAGCTGGTGCAAATTGGTTATCTTAGCAGGCCCGGTCATAATAAGTGCATCTCGACTACCCTGAATCACTGTTCTAACAGAATAGATGAGGAGAAAAAGGTTAAAGTCTGGTCTACCGCCTGTTTTGTTTTCTATTATGAACAAATAACACTGATGGATGGGGACACGCTATCCCAAAAACGATATGAGAAACCACCATGTATTCCACACACGTACGAATCGCGCTAAGGCAAGGAATTCGAAAAAAACCCGTCTCTCCGTTACAGCAAGAGGATAACGGCAGCAAAATAATATATAACCTCATGCCATTTCATTAGCCAGGCTGCACACATCAACCATATGAGATGGAAGCAGCAAGCATTCTGCTCGGTACTACCTGCATCTCAAAACGGCTGTTCGGCGCAACAAACTCACAGCAGGCACCACGGAGATATGGTGCGCAATTTATTTCTCTATCCCGCAAAAACTTAGGAACCCATGAAATACCGATGTAGGCCAGTTTCCAAGTGTAAGGGAGACAGAGCTAGAGTGAACTGAAGATGAAGTGTTGCTGATACAAGATTTTAAAGCAATACAAACAGCGCGAAGCATGATTTCGTTTACTTCCAAGTAGGCTGTGATGCATTCACAGGTCTCAAAGTGCTGCTCCAAGACTGTTGCATTTCCGTAGATTGTGTTTGCTGCTGAAGTTATGGTGATTCACTGAGGGATGTTGTTGATGGATTCATATTGGAAACCTCAGCAGCTGCGGAGAACACAGGAAATGAGAACGAAGACTAATATCTCCAAGAGTATAGCGGTTTTTCCATCTGAAGTCATCCATGGCGATGAAACGGCAAGTTCCCGAAGTTCCAGACGCGCCTATATGACAGTGAGGGTGATGTTATCCAACGTCAGTAAGACGTGATACCATCGGATAGAGGACCAAACTAGTCACTAGATATTTTATCATCGATCCAGTGAACCGTGTGATATTAACAGATAGGAAGCAGGAATTTGGTACTGAGGATAAACGTAGTTCGTCCTTAAAGTCAGTGAAGATGCACAAACTAATACGATGTGACCATGTATCAAATAAACCAACTGATCATCAGTAAGGTCGATCACTGCTCGCCGATGACTCGGCCAACTTGCGTTTGTGGTGAGCAATTTGGTGAGATGCACATAAATGTAGACAGTTATCTGTATGTCAACGAACACAGACAGCGTTCAGTTCGTGATCTGACAGTTAAATAGCTAATATAATCTGGCGCTGGAAACTTCGCGAGAGATGACAGTTAACTGAATTTAGTTTCGTGAAAAGTGTTGTCTAATTGGTTTACCTGTAGAGTGAACGCCATAAGCAAACTGTCTAGTGGAGGAAATCGTAGATACACGTAATTCGAATGTTCCTTTATAATATGTAGTCGCTTTAACGAGTAATGCAAGAGATTAAATAGAGATTTTGTTAACTGAGTCTGTTTATTAAGAAACTCTACTCTTTGAAGCTGTTGGCATCATCATGATTGCATTGTAGGTAAACATGAGTATGAAACACTGAACTGCTGACGACGACGATTTTTCTCGTCCACGCGGGATCACCCTTCAGGAGCTCCGTGTTTTTCTTGACTTCTCTAACAGATGATCAAGACATACTTGATTGAATAACACATGAACAATTGAGGCATGGTGGTAATAATAACTGATGTGGATCAGACAGGCAAAAATACAAAGAACCAACCTTGAAGAGCTGACGTTAGAATCACGGAGACGCGCCCGTTTGTCCATGGATTGTTCCACCGTAGGAGCGGAATGGGTTGAAGATTTACTAGGCCGTCCTGTGAAGCTAGGGGTCTCCTCGGAACTTCCTTGGACGGCTAGATCGTCCGGCTGTTTGCGTGAAACGTTCCTAAGAGTTGGATGAGTATCGCGTTGAACGGAATCACCACTAACCACCGAGGCCTAGAAGGAACAGAAAAAATAATACTAGATGACGGAATTAATTTATGATGCGAAATTCAGATGTGAACAGAGAAGTTAACGCATGCTATGAAATTAAAATATTAGGCGAAAGGAAATATGCAAATGTGAAAAAACTACCGTGGGATCGAAATAATTACAGTTTCCGCATTCTGGGCAGTGTACTGACAAGCACAACTGCTGGGAACATATTGTACATCGCACTGTCGATCAACTGTTCCATAAGCATATAAAAAAAACATAATTAACGTCCCGCTACTTGTCGAATAAAGGAGAGGGGGCAAATGCCAAAGAAGAAAGCCTTCACGTGGATTTTTTAGACTACAGTAACGTAATCATTGCAGACGACACGAATCGTTTGCTGCTTTGCCTTGAACCTTATAATGTGAACCATACTTAAGTTCTCTGGGCCTTGACTATTATGAAATGTGAGCAGGTTGTACATTACAACGACCAACAGCCCACGCTGATATCAAGCAACGTTGACGTCTTGTACGGTGTTACAATTTTATTTTTCTATTCTACACTTCCAACCGGGTCAATTTAGTGAACACATTTCTGGCTAAATACGCGGACCATATTGTTCTAACGCCGCCCGTAGTCAGGCTGTGGTTTGCAAACCGATTTAAATGATATTTTCCAGTGTTCTTCATTTACCGAATTTATCGTTTTCTTTTTGCAGTCGGACAGTTGACTCAGCGATTCAGCTATCAAGTTGACCACTATGTGCACGAACGGAGTCCAAGTTGTGATCAAGTAAAGTATTCAGGGTTAACGTGTTGTAAACATATCTTTCTGTGTTAGCTAAAGTCAGACGTCTTTTGTTTTACCTAATGCGACAAAGAGAATGGTTAACCCTTCAGAAATTAGTCAAGCAGTTTGCGCACGCTTGCGGTCTTTTGCAATAGTTAAGTTGCCTGATCAATATTTGTCAAAACCCTTCGGAGGGGAGTGGAAAAAGTGATCGAGGGAAACGACCTAAGTGTCAACAGTTAGTGGCATCCAAGGTTTACTCTTCACATCACATTTTATCAAAACATCCACACATTTATGATAAGTTTGCAGAAAAATTGATTTTTAACGTATCTGATTTGGATTTATCCAGAAATATAACAAATTCATCGAAAAGAAGACTGATTAACCCGCTTTGTTATCGTACGCTACCATATACGGTGTCGCTTTGCCCGTATGCTATTATCATTTGCAAAACAAAGCTAAAATATCTACCAAAGTGCTCCCTCAAGCAAATCACTGTTTACGTCTTGTCTTCGACTGTTCATAGTTCATACAGAGAATTTCGTGTCCTGTGGAAAACTGTCGGCTAGCTTGTTAAATTCATCCACATGATGACGCCGAATATGTAGGAAGTAACAACTTACCATAACAGTATGAAATAGCGATAATTCGTTCTTCCAGGGGTCGAATGTGACCTAAGACCTAATGTGCAGACAAAAAAACACCATACCACTTGTGTGCTTCATATGAGTTTGAACAAGTCAGCTGTGTGCAGTAACTAGGGGATCCATGAACCCTTAGCTAACTTTACTGAACTACAGAGGTAAACAGTGGTCTCAATATAAGACTTCTGAGTAAGGTTGCAAAATGTCCATCGTTACGTTGGAGGCCACATCATCATCCACAGTGTTAAGTGCAAAAGCTCTAATACATGGAAGTGTTTAAGTGTGCCGCGTAGCTACACCGGTAAAACTGTTGATTCATGCATATTCTGCTAAATTTATCCTAGTTTTAAACTACAGAATAGCTGCCATGCTATCAAAAAGTCAGAACGACGAGGAATCTCCTTTTTAAAGAAAAGATCCACGAGATCCGAAAAAATATTTTAGCGTTGGAAGGATTTTCTTCAATCAGAGGCGAATCATACCGTTCAAAGATAAGCTCAGAATATCATGCAGACAGAAAATAATCATTTGAGAGTTTGATCTAGCGTATCGGCATTTGCTCCTTTGGCAGTTGTGTTTAGTCACTTTTTACCTTGAGAAAGAGTACCCAAAGAAAATGAAATACAAAGTCCCACGTAATGTAAAATTTTAAATACCGCTTTGATGGAATAAGTCATGTGTTCCGAACCGATTACGATATAATCTACGTTTACAGCATTGAGTAATTGCTCCAAACGACCATCAACACCTACGTGGTATTGCATAGCTGTAGAGTGTTGACCCTCTTAGCAGCTATGACATTAGCTGTCACACAGTTGCAATCTTCTGACTTCCTAGCTACCTACCCTACACTTTCGAAAATAACTGGTGATCGGTGACACAGCAAAGGTGCAGTAATGTTGCAGTACTTGTACCGAAGAACGTGATGGAGTAACCTTTACAAAGACACTAATATCACATTGCCATTTGTCTTATAGAAAGCAAGCGTATCTTTGCAGGAATTCAGTATAAAAGTTAAAATACTCAATGGGAGCTCCCTCTTTAGAGTAAACGGTTAGCAAATCGTCCAACTATTGAACTACTGTCAATGTGTTCAGTGGTAAGGGAAGTAGTGTGACACTGCTCAGGTTCACAAGCAGAATAAGAGAATTGTTCCAAAACGGGAACTATCAGCTTTTGTATTAAATTGTGAGTTTCTCGAGCTATCTTTCGAAAGCCTCACTGGTTATCTGGGCCTTCTTGTTTGAAACCTATCCTATCTCCGTTGTGTTTGACTGATATTCACAAAAAATCTGAGACGCATGCGTTTCCCGATTATAGGTGGTTTCCACTCATCGTCAGTAGCATTACACGCTAACCGAACAGCCACAAGGACTGCTTTCTTGATGCGACTGCAGTTGGGATCGATCTGCCAGTCTGTATCAATGAAGAAGATGACTGTTTAACCGTAGTGATCAAATCGAACACGTGAACACTCATCACATGGTTGGTGTATGCTAATCAGAAGCGCTAATGCAAAGAATCGATGCTTCAGACTCTAACTAGGCAGTATCACCAAGCAATCACGCGCTACAGCAATATAAGTTGTTCGCAAACGCCATTCAGAGTGGTCCTCAAATGCGATGATCAGCACAAAAAATCAACATAAGGAGGTTATTTGTACAGCAGCTATGAGTACGCTCGAACAAGGTATTTAATCACCAGCCGTATGCGATCTAAGGAGCATTTACGAGGCCGGAAGAAATCGTGCTCTTTTAGGAGACCTCTAAGGAAACAGTGTCGTACCTTGTACTTCACGCTGCAGGGAGGAAAAACAGTCAACTTGAGTAACGTCCTAACCGTCAATTACTTAACTAAACTTGGACGCAACTTCATGGACAGATCAAAAATAATAGTAAAGGTTTGCAATCACATTCCCCCAACTCACGATGTACTCAAGATTCGAAACAATTACTCGGCTTACAGAATAATACTTTGCCTTACACTTAAAACCAATAAATCATTTTTAAAACTACGTATCATTAAGTGCAATTCCCTTTTCCCCTGTGCATCAAAACTGGTCTAGTGCAATCAGTTTCAGTTGCTTTATAGCCAAACCATATAAGCTGCATGGAATTCCTGTGATTTACATGAACACTAGTGGCTCGCTGAACAAAGTAAATCACTACATCTCTCCCACCATTTTCGACGCCTCAGAAACATTCGTTCTCCTAGCCTTCCTCAGAGATTACCTTGTCCGTCTCACCGTCCTAGTCTGCCCGGTACTCGTCTTTACCTGACAAAATCTCATTTCTACTCAGTTACCATAAATCATTCGTGGTAAATAGTTAGAGTGCAGTATTAGTCAGCCACAATCACATAGCTTTCGCTGCATTCTCGTAACTCGAGTCGATTGTAATGTCCCTGTATTTTATCGTAAATCTAAAAAGAGTATCAATCAAGCCGCATCAGGTACACACAAGAAACAAGCAAGCCGTGTTTAACACCTTCCTTCCGTGAGACTCAGCTACTTTTAAGACGGAAAATGAAATGCTTAGCTAGGTGGCCAATTAACAGAATTTGTTACTAACTACAAATACGAAAAAAAGAACCACAGAACAGACGTCGTAGCTTAGAAGAATAAACAACCGAACGCGATTAAATCACTCAAAGTAAGCAAATGAAAACGACAAAAGGTGAGAATACATCCAAGCAGTGAACAAGGGGACTGAACCAACCGATGTCATGATTGTATGTGACGTGCTCACTGTGGAAGAGGATTCGACGAGTTAGACCAAAATTACGATTTTTTGCACAGGTTAAGGGAGTGTTCTCTCACTATGACAAACGCAAAATGTTCTTAGCTGTGGAGTATTGCTTTTAGGGGACAACAGGGTACCACATTAAATTGCCGAGTTTGTAAATGAGAAAACAGTAAGAACTTTTCAACATTGAATTCTTCAGAAATGGTTTACGGTATATAACGACATTGCAAATTCCCCCATGTATTTGAATAAAGCCGCTTGATTCAACAAGTATTCTACGTGAACAGCTCCCAGTAGCGTAAGTGGTCTAAAGCGACAGTACTAGGTAATTCGACGGAAAATATGTGGGAATAATAATAATACTAATACTGCATCACGCATATGGTTGCAAACTGTAATACAGTGGATGTGGTCTATATCTATTAACTAATACTGACTGTTTACTTGAACACCAATGAAACAACACAGATTTTAAGGCAAAATGAACCGACCGTGATTGGTTTGCCTAGTTCTAAAAGATAACACAATTATTTATCTGGCCATCCAGTCCAAAGTAGTCATACATTTTTTGGATCAAAGTTTTCGTGTAGGCCATTGTGTTTGATCAGGACTCTCTAGATCACTTCCCGTTGTGAAATAAACTGTCCATTTTCCGTCGGCGATAACGATTTGTGCCGCAAAAATAGACCTATTCCTTGCAAAGCATCAGCCATAAACGTCAATCAGTTCACATATGTCTAAATGTCTCACTCTTTCTTCTTCAAAACGAGCTGAAAAAAAGTGGCCAAAACATAATCCCCTGAACTACATGCCAGAATCGTAACTATTAGTCATGAGTTGGCTTCCCCAACACACCAAACGTTCTTTATCAGTCTTCCCATGGGTTCAAAGTCGACGCTCCTATCAATCACGGACTAGAGAGCCCTAGTGTTGGCCTCATTTGTAAACTTTCATGAAGCGTTATGTATAAAGGCGTAGTGTGTCTAAACAGTGATTCATAGCAAACTGAGGATAGAAAGCTAACGCGTCAGGTGCTCAAAACCCGAGGATATCTTTAAGTACAACTATTGATATTTGGTAACCAGAGACTAGTTAGACTATATATACGGCTTATAACGATGAGTGGGTCTCGCTAGTTTCACAGTTATCTACGCTAAACCATTCGCATTAATGGCACAATATGGCGGAGAGTTTCCAATGAGACAACAGACTACTGTTTATCAGTACGAAGTCCAAAACTTCCGTTGGAAAGTGAGAATTCGAGCATCATGCGAACAACCCGTACTACGATTAGTCGAATGGTGAGGTGAAAACAGCGGACAAAATGGCATGGTAACTGCTATAGCCTATATAGTCATCTAAAATCATTTTTACTTAATACTACTGGAAAACTCGGATATTTCTAATGAGGCTGTGCTCAAAAGTCCAGCTAAGAGAATGTACGTGCCTGTGACCTGGCGCCTCTGCAGATAAGTAAGTGTGGATACAATGGGCTCCGGACGATTCACGATGATGAACAGAAGCCGTTGTAATGTATACGGCCAAGAACGGCAAAGTGCATAAATAGAGTGTGTTAGAGAAGGCTGGTATGACCAGAAACACAACTATTCTACTGAACCAGAAATAAAATATATCATAGGGGAAGAAGGGAATGTAGAAAGTTTGGATTTGACGTAGCATACATATACAGATGATTCACTGAACGGTGAAACTGATCAAAGTCAGTTACCTAAATAAATTGGTGTACCACTTAATTGTCTAATCAAATTAGCACTTAGATGTATCGTCGTCTTTGTTGCACAGAGCTCTCGAGTAGTGAAAACTGTATAATTCCATGCTTCATCGAAACAAGTAAATCAGAAGCAAAAACGAGCCAACTTTTATATAAAGTCGGAGGTTTAGAACCAACTGGACAGCAAGTTGTGAATAAGAAAACGTTTCCATCCATACGTCGTATATCAGGAAAATTAAGACTTTGTTCTAGCGGCATACAGTTCTGATTTTGACATACTAACAAGTCTGCAGGATTATTAGCTTCTCAAATATATGTACAAGATACAAAGCTGAGTAGCTCGACAACTGACCTGGCGGTTAATTTGACGTGAACAGGGTGAAGGTGGATTTTCAGTGTTTCAGTCTATCGTACGAATTCACTTTCCCGGGATGGGGTGAAACCTTTATTCTAACCGCCAACGTGGAACACCAAAGTTTCCTCCAAGTGGGTAACTATATGGGTTATATCTATAAAAAAAATTGGCCGCAGTAGTTGCACGTCATCAGGATCTGCAGGTAGCTAAATCGTGTCAAAGTGCAGCCCCTTCGCGAGTATACTGAGTAATGAGCGAAAACTTCAAGGATGCGCTGGTAGCCACACACAGTCAGCAGACGGATAGTGTCAGACCTGAGACAGGTGTATTATAGAACAAAGCAAAGACGCAGGTATACTTACTGTCGGTTCATTTCGGTCATTCAATCGCTCCTCTTCCACAGGCGCTACCGGTTGACTGGAAGGTTCATATCGATCGGGCAAAGACACCGGCTCGGGTATGAGTGATGTCGGTGTTTCCCATCCTCTCGTTCCATTGTTTTGTAAGGGTGGTGAGAACGAGTCGAGCAGGGCGTGGATTTCAGCAGCATCAACCGGAGCTGTGGAACCACGAGGTTGAAATGGGGGTGGACGAATGGGGGCCTGTGGTCTGCCAGGTGAGCCGCCCATATTTGTTTCAAGGATGGATTCCAAAACGTTCGACGCAGACATACTAAAATGCAAGAACGAAACGACATATGAACAAAAATATAACATGGTAAAGGTATTCGGGTGCAGTCATTTGAAATCAGAGAGAAGACACAGCGGATGAGCTGGGCATTTATCAACTGCAAGTGCATGACGAATCACAGAACAGCAAGAGAAGAGAATCAGGCAACACCAACATACCGTAAGATGGAAACCCGAAATTGTAAATGGGTGTCAGCCACCGGTTTGTTATCACGTTATCCAATAGTCCTGACCGATAAGAATTTTCAGATGACTACATGAAGGCACAAGACCGACAACTGTGTATTCTTAGCAGTCATATCCAACGGGAAAGGTACATCCGTTGTAACTTGGTTGACACAAATCATTCAGAAAATAAGTTAGTCTCAAAGATCACAAGACGTAAACTCAGCTTCTACTTTTTCAAGGCGCACTTTGCCTAAGGATCGGTTTCTCTATTGGTCACGTTAAAAGAGTCACCTGATGGTGAAGAATGGAGCAGTATGATCTAAACAAACTGTCCAAGAAGTTAAGTTAAAAAGCGTGGCAAGTGCTTCAGGAGAATTATGAACCGAACAGAAAAACACAGTCATCTCTTTAAAGACAAATGAATGCACCTTGGAGAGAGTTTGTAAACAGGAGCGCTAATGCTATCGATAGCATGTGACAAATTTGGATCAACTGTCTCCGACCGCACATCTACCGAGTTCACAGTTGTGGTTTCCAGTTCGCTCACATTGACCGAATCCGCAGTCTCGCTGTCATCCGAGTAGTCGAGCACCAAAGGCTTGTTTTCGAGCTCGACGGGATCGGTCAGATCGTCCGCGATCGCTGTGGCTTCTACGGCCAGTTCGAAATCATCGATGATCTTGGGAGACGTGGACGTTCGCAGTATATTGGAATCCGGTGGGCTCACTGAGATGCGGCCAGTTTTAGTATCGGATGTCTAAAACAAATTGTGTGAATATGGATGAAAAATGGAGCAGATGTGAGAAAGAGTATAGCTCAAACTGGTGAGGCAAAGATAACGGACGCAGCCAGCCAGAGAAAACCATCAAGGGGTCGTTTTGCGGTATGGTCTTATCTTCACGTGATAAGCAAATGTTTGTTCAAGAAAATGTGTAGTTTACAAGATACATACACTGGCCGCTGGCGTGGGAAACGTGCGAAACTAATCCATATACACTAGCGACCACATATTGCGCGTGTACTGCAAGTGCATGTATCGGTGCGATTTTTCAAATAAATCGACTCGTTTGGTAGGTTCACTATTTTGGAAAATGAGCAATATTGAGGAAGATACCGAAAGTTTAGTGGAAAAAAAGTGGACAAAAGGTTCAATAATTACGGAGCTATATTCACGAAATGAGAAAAAGTCTCGGCGAGACAGCGTTAAACGACTCAGTGTTTGCAAGCAGACAGAGGACGTCAAGCTAGACTAATACAAAAATTCCTAATGAACATTGACAGCGAAGATAGTGTAAACATCAGAAAACAACAGTGTAGCGAACAAGCTCGTTTTCGGTTATTCATCATCAGGCTAGTGTAAACAGGCTGTGAAACTCGACAGCTAAACAGAATGTAGACAAAAGCTCTCACTAGTACAGTCCAGAACAACGTTTAACTTACACGCAGGAATAAATAATTACGGTCAAAGAGGAGTTGTCGATCGGAGTACCGGATTGATCCAACTTACAAACTGCACATCTTACAGAAACAATGGCCACGACTTTCGCCATCTGCATTCGATGGGTTACTAATTCGGGGAAAGTTATAACAGCGTTTTAATGTTGCTTACATACTTCATCAACCAAATGCTGAATTAGTCTGCTATAAATGTAGCGGATAAACGCGTGTGTTTCTTACGAAAAAATAGTCCCAGAGTCTGACATAATTTCATCACGCGAAACAAAAGCAGGCTAAGGAGATGAGAGTCAAAGATTCCGTTGATACGTGGACCGCTGATCAGTTTTGGCTACTTGAAGTCACGTGCTAACTAGCCATTGAAGAGAACGAACGGAAAGTGGCAGTTCTGACTGACTCCCCGGTGTCATATATCAGCAATCAATAATACATACAAGGAAGATAAGGTAGGATGAGAGACAGACCAGCAGGAGTGTCCAATTACCAAGCTGGTGGAAATCCCTGACTTACAAACATTTGTGTTACAACACACGTTGACTTGAGTTTGTTAATCAAGGCTGTCAAAGGTAAATTTAGGCGCGCATTTGTATAACAACATACATTTGTATCACTAAACAAGAACCATTTCTTTTGGTCGTCTTAGATTTCCAATCGACCAGCTATCTAAAAAGAGGTCACTCAAAAAATACTCCACAACTTGAAATTTGTAATTCTCCCTCCAGCAGAGTCCGCTGACAGTTAAATCAGATGGTAAGGGCCCACGATATATGGCGCTGTATAGAAAGTAATCTGAGTACAATTCACACTAGATTCTTTCGCAAATCACCGAAGATACTTTGAAACTGTTAAAATAGCTTACAGTACATGAAAGTGAACGAAGTGTTACATTACCACCGAAGCATGCCTCCTAACTTTCTAAGAATTTATGCCAGCTTGTCTGTTAGAATAGAGCTTATGAAATGCTTTAGTGTAGACAGTGCGGATAATAGCACCCAAGAAACAACAAAACGTGTCATCTAGAATTGCGTTAGAAATACAATTCAGTGTCTCAAGGGCGAAAAAAATTTAAAAGCGTTGAGATTTAGGAGGCAGTTAGCTGGCAGTAACGAAACTTCCAGTATTCATAAAAACATACTCGAACGATGACAACTAGCCAAAGAAGCTCGTCGCCCGCGAAGCACTACATACAGTAAGTCGACAGAATAACGATATGATTTGTCCAGTTTTGAGACAGTTTATTTGCGAAGTTAGGTATAAATGAGCTTATCACCGTCGATAATGCCTTTGAATGTAAACCACCTGAGAAAACTGCTAATGTGACAGTTAATCAACAAGGATTTTTATGAATGACTGTTTTCCTGAAGTTGGTACACTTCTCCTGATTAAACTAGTGTCGCCAATTACTCAGGTCCTCATTAGCGCCAACAGCAAGCACTTCATCTGAATGACTGTCTGAAATTTGAAGTATATCGATCACCAAAACTAAAACAAACTAATACCGTTATTTTGTGCGATGCCAATTTCTTTGAGTATTTTTCGCAGACTTCTCATGTTAGCCCAGAAGAATCAGTTTTTTTAGGATAGCAGTACAACTGTTGACCCTAACACTTAATTGATCTATATTGCTACCTTCACGTGGTGACCTGGCTTGTGTGCTGTTGTGATCCAGCGAGCTATGCTGAATAGAACTTCGGTCCCTTCGGGTAGAACTTTGTCAGACACGCCAAAGGGGAACAGTTACAGGAAAAGTGGTTACACTCATAGGATTGTATGTCGCATTACTGACCGCGTAAGAGTACTGAGGTAGTGAGGCACGATTCATAGTAATCAATGGCGTATCTGCATTTGTATAATTTCTACCTCTTCCGCTTGGTCTCCATTAATTTTTGACCTTCTTAGTGACGTTTTTTTTTGTGATATTCCACGTCATTGTTTTGGTGAGCGGCGGCCCGAGCTCACAGCTGTTATGATGATAATGACTGCCGAAAGTCTACCTTCAGAACATTTACAGTTAAAGTCGAATAATCCATAATATAATATGCCATCGAGTTTACCAGGTTTGCAAAATGATACCTGATGATATCGCTAGCATACTGATGTGAAGCCCTTTGTATTCTGCTCACATGCATCACTGTCATCATCATCAACATCATAACAGCCGTGAGCCTGACCAGAAGGCACCGTGGCTCGGACCACCGCTCACCAAAATGATGACGTGGAATAACTTAAAAGAAAACGTTACTAGGAATGCCAAAAATTAATAAGGACCAGACGGAAGAGCTAGAAATGATACGAATGCAACTAAGCCATTGACTAGGGCACATCGCCATCTCGGATAGCGTTTCAAACCAGCGATTTCAGTGATCACGAGGCAGGCGACACTCACCGAATTCGCTCAATGGGACAGTCAGGGTATTCATATGTCGTGATCACGTTATTGTTTGACCAGCACGCAGTTTTATCCAACTGCTGATGGTCTAAGTATATAATGTCCGGTACGGTAAACGATCAGATGACATACGGAGTAGGTGACCCAACTACAGCAGGCTGTGCAACGTGATTAGCTGAACAATTGATCGCGCATTCCGAGCGGTTCAGAATACGCGCCGGCGAAATGCCACATTATTTGCGCGATTAGTCCACTTAGTGTGAGTTAATTGGAGGAGATAACGACGATCAAACGGAGGAAGTTTGCCAACATCTTCGACGTGAACAAGTCATGTTTCCGGACCACAGAGCAAAATAGAACTTACACGTGCATTATATACCCTTCATTTTTGGCAACAACTAAACGTCATTTTCGGCGCCACCAATGACGCCGGTACTTCCACTCCTAGCTTCTTCATGTCAGGTAATCCGTTCGAGACTTCGGACACTTCCGCGTACTTGAGTAACATTATCTCGTCAGCTTATAATATTGTAGACAAGAAGTCGGCAAGGGTAGCAAGGGCACGAGCAGCCTTTGTCAACCTATCATCTACTTCCATCACACTCACACGGAGCACCTTCATCTCTTTTCACCGAAAAAATGGTGGTTTGGTATGCTTTCCTCTTTTACCAAGCATCTTTTCCCGTTCAGTTTCAGCACCGTGACTTTCTGTATTGACAAACTCAGATTGGTAAAGGTAAATGGAAAATTATCTTTAGGTTTTTACGACTTTTGCATTCAGATAAACTTTACCGTCAATCTTTTTCGAAAAGAAGCACCAGACTGCAATCTCATTCTTTTTAGAGCTCAACAACAGCACACATCTCAGCTAGACCTAGATTTGAATTCCGGTATCCACGTGATCCCGATACCGCCACATTGACTACTGTGTCGCTGACCTTACAATAAACATCACTGAACCATTCAGTCCGAACCTTTAGTCACGGTCCCGTCTGAGGAACCTGAAACTTGCGAGTAAATCTGAGAGACGCTCAACCCTTAGTCTTGTACAATGCCATGGTGGTGCAATAATAGACAGCAGATTTAAGTGATGGCAGGAGCATGCAGAACCTGGGCGCAATTTTTCCTAATTTACTGGAATATTTAAATGCGTATGTTCTTAAACTAATTGCTGTGATTCATAAAGAGCAAATGTCATGTTGATTTTACGCAGTGGATAAGTAGGTTGGAATGCAGATCATGTCATTACATTGAAAACACTGAGGTGTATGTGTGACGATTATATTGACACATATAGGATGCAGAAAATTCACAAAATATCAGTCAGGAAAGTACTCAATTTTACACTGTAGATTCCCAATCCTGTTCAAGGATATTATATTAGTATAAATTCTGTCAACTTTACCGGGGGGATGCGAAGCATCTACCGGCTACGACCGAAAAAAGTACCACGGGTATCAAAAATGCTTGAGTTCTTCCTTCAAACGTTGTTTATCAATTCACTTGCAGTTGCAGAGACCCTTACATAGGGAAAACAAATCGACAACCATCTCAGCGAGTAACGAAACACGTCCAGAAATGGTGAAAACGACTGATAATACAACAATCGCAAACCAATGGATCCGTTGCTCGAAACCCCGCATCATCAACTGTTAGACACCTCACGACAACAGGTGACCAAGTTGACCCACTTAGATCATTCAAAACATTGTTACGCAATCAAAACCCGGAGCTACTGGCCTTTGGCCAAACTATGTTGATCAGACATCACCAGCCAGTGCTATGCACATAAAAATGGTTGGAACAACTTATCGAGTTGCTGTGGCGTTGGTGGCATAGCACTAGGTGTGCCCATACACTGTCTATTTCCATCTGTCTGTCGTATATAACCTGCATGTTTCACGTGTGCGACTGATGAGAGTAAACGAAATGTTAACATATCACATGTTTTCTTTCCGCACTGATGTGGTTATAAAACTGAAGTTTGTTTTTAAAAGAATGTTAATGTAGACTTTTGAAACCTTACCTAGGGTCGCACACTGCACGCACTTGAAAGCTGAATGTAGATAGAAACTAAATGGAAAAAGCAAACTGTTGAAACAAAGAGATCAGCTTTTAAAGCATGGACGCCCACAGACTGCATACATCATATGCATGAGAAAACACCTACATGATGAAGTCAAACTGTTGTGGATAATATACAACGAACGTTTTTCAACCCCTGGATTTCAGCGAGACTTCAATTTCAAATACGACAATTCACTCAGTTTCTTCCACGCGGCCACTTGCTCCAAAAATACGTCCACGGTGGGATCACGACTGCCACTCAAAGAGCACAAATGAACACAACCTTCCGAGACAAGCGGAATGTGGCCGCAATTCATGTGTTAAAATATTTGTCGATCAACTGAATTAGAGAGTTCGGTCGAGTGAAGCCATTTGTCCAGATTGACAGGATGATTGTTTCGATTTGGTGACATATCGACAAACCGGATGCGCGAAATTGTGTGAGATGAGCGAGAAGCCACAGGTACGTTTCAGGTCCAATTGCCCAAAAGTTGCAATCAGTCGATAGTGACAGAAACGGCGGTATGAACAACTAACTGATGGGCCTCATCTGGCTTGACAATGAACCAGCACGTTGGCATTACCTGCGTTTTTTTCTAGAATAGTCGGAGTGTTACCAAGGTAGCCAAAATGTTTATCCACAAACCCGAAAAAGACAAGTTTCCGTTGCGCTATTTGACATACGCCCATTGGTCGCAGATGGTATAAGTATGTGTGCAAGTATGGGAGATAGAAGCCAGACTGACAGACCAAGAACGTCAAGTGGAGATGTGGTAGCTTTGTAGGGTGTTCAAATTCCAATAAGAAATTCCCACAAACGAATAATGTGGATATCACAGTAATATACTAGCTAGCGCTTCGCTAAGCACAGAGATCGAAATGGACATTTAGGGAATCACGACTTCAGACAATGTTAACGAGCAATCTGAATCGATGATTGAAACATTCTTTGTAATTCATTGAAAATTCGGACTTCCGAGGCATTCTTGCTATTACGGAAGCGGTATTTGGTCTTAACATACAATAAAAAGAACAGCAAACATCCCTGAACAATGAAAAAGTGATCACAAAGTCCGAGTTAATTGGCCAACCAACGGTATGTATGTTCGAAAACGTGAACCAAGTAACAGATATAATTCTGCAAACATGCTCATTAAAATACCTTATTTCTCGAAGTCAGCCGAGAGAATAGGCGAAGAATACGATTCATAAGTTAGATAATTAAAAATGTAACGTCAACAAGCGCTAACATTCCAAATTGCAATCGTGACCAAAGGCAAGCTTACATTTATTGTGCGACGAAGTGGACGAAGGACGCGAGCAAAGAAAAATCGCAGAATAAGATATATAATAATGAGGCAAAAGGAGGATGGACATTTTATTTCCACCACCGTATGCCACTTCGTTTTTGTTTCAGGAACAGTAAATTTCTTTTTGACTGGAAAGACTGTCACTAAAACAAACAGAACATTAAGACTACTGACTACAGTACGCGGCTATTTTGGCTGTTGTAGGCACTAGCCGACAACCCAGCATCTTTTAGATCCTGGATAAGAGTCTGAGTACAGTTAACAGAAATCAATTTCTTCATATCCCTAAACCCAGTCGTGAGTTAACCACCGTACTGACTGGACAGCCATACTTGGAATATCAACAGAAAAATACATGGTGGACTATAGATAGACATGTGTAGAGGCTGTCCAAGCCACCTTAAATGATAGAGTGAAACGGCGATACATAAAAGAGAGTAATGTCTTCCCAATACGTCACGCGCGTTACCGTCGTCCACGAGACGCTTCCACCATGTACAGCTGGTGCTCCGCGGAGAACAATTGTCAAAAGCAAATAATGCATACAGGCGCATTGAGCAGTCAGGTTTCGTAATCGCAGCGTGGAACTGCGTGAAGTCATAGTAAGCGTTATGCTTATTAATGAGAGGTGGTGAAACAATCGGCTACCTACAGACTACCACCGCTCGGATAGGCGCAAACACAGGGTCTTTTCCCTATTGATAAAACACGTTGCTCTGACACAAAACAAATCACACATCACATCCTAACATCTCAATTACCAAGTGATCTATAGCGTCGTTAGCCGATTGTGCTAACCATGTCACTGACCACAGTCACTAACCATGTCACTAACCAGAGTTGTCAATGACGCAGTCTATGTCAAAATTTATGTTTTCTGGCAGAAAGTCACTCCACAACTAGTGAAATCATACATAGTCTTGTACAAAACACCACTGATTCTGGAGGCTGAAGAAAAAAGGAGAGATAGAACACCTGTATAACGCTCCGCTGGAGACAACAAAGGATGGCTGTAGTCTGACAAAACTTAAAGTTATCTGAGGTATAACTGTGAAGAGTTTTTAGAATGGACACACTCTTATCAGGTACACGGGTCCTCAACAAGCAATTCCAGAGGACAGTTGTGTTGGCAGAATCGAGCCTGGTAGCGTACCAGGTAGGCTGTCCATGACAACACCAGCTGCCTGTACGCAGTCATTTACCTGAAGATTACGTTTGTTGTGAGAAGTAGCAGAAAGTCTTCTGACATGGACGTGGGAAATCCCATGTCTAGATGATCTGAGCCGATATCTGCATCAGAGACGCGTTTGTTGAGGATGAAATGAAGCTGGGATTGGCCATGCGTTTCCTGCCGCAATCCAAGGTATCAAGAAGAGCGGTTAGCTCGAATCCAGCTGACTTTACCGTCCTCGTAACCAAGGCTGCCAGATGTCGCTCGGTGGGCCACAAACTATCAGGACCATCCACATCTCTAGCTGAAAACACCACCGGATATGGCAACATCGTCAACAGCAAGCCAGCATCCAGCAGACTGACTCTTCTCAGAATTTGTAATAGTTCTGCCTTGATTTAATTTTTCTCGTACATTTCTATCCTGTGGGCAACTGATAAGATGAACAATTGTACCTTCGGTATGAATTAACGCTGAACGCGTATGTATATGCGTAGGAATTAGACAGTGATGGTATTGGACTCAGGAGTGTATCAACCGTATGGACTATGAGAAGCCGTATCGTTGTGAAGTATATCATCTTCTCCGAGTGAGCAAGTTCACCGCTGCCAGGTCAACGAAGTGACCTTCAATTAACGTTCATTTTCCTTGTTAATGTATGGTCCCGTTAAAAATGTTTGTTGAACCACCTCAACCGAATTTGGTCCACTGAATCGGTGGTAGTCACAGTCGTGACACAGTGACGACGTCTTAGTTTTCTTCTGGCTGCATAATAACCAAGACCTCATAGGATCAGAACTGAGCAAGTCCATCACTGTGCTTTAGGAACAGGATTGGGTTGTGCTTAGAAGAAGCAACCCTATATCAGTGTTCAAGGTCAGCCAACTGTGTGCTTCTTCAAATAACGGCTCGCGTTGAAAAGTTATTCATAGGGAAACTCGACCTGGGCTATGACTCGATGTAGCTGTCTTCGTTTAACAGTAAGCACACAGAAACACTAGATGACAGTTTCCACTTGGATACTGATGAATGAGTTAAATATGTAGCGGGATTTTCTGGAAATGTTGATATTATATTATGTTTATTGGTTATGGGCCGCGTAACTATTCCACCACAAAAGTTTGTGAATTTAACATACGATAAAGTATTCAGAAGATGAGTGGCTGGAATTATAGATTCTACTGGACTAGCCTAACTAATTCATCGTGCATCCATGGGACATCGGATCATTAATAGTGGCTCCAAATCTACCACCATGAAGAACTCATAATACTGCATTGAACAGAAATTCCGCACAGCAGACATCGGTCGAGTAGTTTCGGTGCCGATATTGCATTTTAACCCTACAACCCTACAACCACCACAAGCAACGAGAAACGGTTCTTCAGAAAAGCAAAAAAAGGCTTGTTTCTGGAACAAATTTACAAGGAATAATCGGTTAATCGGCACTTGTTGTCATGACGATGTTGAACAAAAATTCGTCTACACAGAAGCTATCCACGAGTAGAAACCGCCTGTGTGAAAAAGAACGACCCTGTTGTAAATACCACATCGCCTTGTTAAGTGATCAGCATTGGGGTATATGATGAATGACTATGTCATTTCGCCTTGAATGTCCGCTAAATACTGGTTTTCAAACACGTCGATGAAATTGTTCTATGTTTACCTCCTTCGAACACTCACGATCAATATGGCTTATCTGTGCTGAATAAGCGATCAAATGATCGTAACTGGCGTTGGAATGATCCAAAATGTGCGAATGTCTTGTCTGGTAACGGGCGGTTACATATTCAGAATGTGTTCACCCCCACACAATAACCAATCAAATATTCGGGAGTTACTTCATACATAGTGTGTACAGGTTGCTTTACACTAAGTATATTTTCACGACAGTTAGGACACTCACTTTTTGTGGTTTATTTCTAAGCAATCTTTGCCCCTCGTCACCTCACTTCGAGATCCACCAGCGGCTGCATACGCCTTCATTAATTACAGCGTCCTCTTATAGTTTTCCCTGACCCTTTTAAAGAAGACCTCAGGTCATTTCACAGATCATAAAATTACTGGTCCAATGCGACGACAATAGGAACACAAATCCATTTGGAAGTATGCGGAAAGTTTCCTGATGAAATTCTCTATTCCAACAACATCCCCCAACCCCTGTGCAGTCCCGTAACAAAGTCACAAAAAGACCTCTGCATGCTCGCACGAAAACGCACAACTCACCGGTGTCCTCTTATTCAACCAGAATTCCAGTGCACCCTGAAAACACCCTTTTAGATCTCACTGGGTGAATGAGTGCACGACAGTGTGAATTTTTTTGTTACTCTGTTTTCGCACCATCAAATCGATATATTGCGGTTTCATTTTTAATTCAATCATCATAAACTGTCTCCTGCTATTCCATTATTGTTGGGCACGTGATGGTACTAACAGCTGATAGTTCATCTTTCGAAGTGCAAAAACCAATGCGCTCGATAGATGGATTGTTGAACAAGCATTTTCCAAATCTTGTCTACAGGCAAGTGGACAAATGCCGTGTGAATTGAGGTCAAAAGGTTATTCTCCGATTAGTACAGTTGACGGTGGTTGGTGTATTCAAACTACGGCCTTAAGTATGGTTGCATTCCACAGGATAGTTTTAACGTCGAGACCAACAGTTCGAGACAAGAGTAACTGTAGACCTGTTCCTTGTAGACGGTGGGCAAGTGTTGATCTTCATGCACAAAAAGACCCACACGAAAGCCAGTGTGCTCACACAAACTCCCCGTGTCAACAACTAGGGCAAGCATAGAACGTTCCGGATGTTGGAATCAGTGAGATATTGGTAGTCCAACGAAGCAAACAAAGATAACGATTAACAGACAACCGTACGGCGAACAACACAGAACCTAACGTATTGTCATGCAGAAATTGTCTATAACAAACATCGATCTGACTATGAAGCCCGGAAACAGGAAACTGTCAACCGGGTTATCGATTCGAACTCAGCTGTTACAACTTTTACAGCCGGTGATTCGCGCACAACAACCAACACACTAGAATCTAGAAACTCACCACATAAAAATCAATTTGAGCAACAACTAGTACGGCAGTGATCACCTGCTAACCTATATACTAAGGCCTCGTAACAAATCGCACTGCTAACAGATGACAGGCTGAATTTGTGTCTGTCCCACAGCCAAGCCGAACAATCGTAGAAGCTGTACAGCAGACTAGTATGCCGAAGGCAATTGGATGAAAACAACTTAGTAATTGAATGAAGGACTGTACATGAAACGTTAAAAATGTTTGCCATAAACGTGGTTAGGGTTGGCTTAATCTTTGCGAAATTAGCCAACCTAACACGACGCGAATTGATTCGATATAAAAAGTTAGGACAAACCGATGAAAGGGGTAACAAATTCGGATCAGCCCGTGAAACAGTACCAGTGTCTGTCTTGCAGGATTGCAATGGATAACCCCTAGAAACTGTATGATCTATTAGAAAGTGCAGACACAGGTATGACCCCCGATGAAATCTAACAAGTGTGTAAGAGTAAAATAAATCAACCAGAGTGCAAACAGCCCTCAATTATTAGGGAATATTTGTTCTTCTTCCGAAACAGAAAGAACGGAAAGCAATCGGACTAACGCGGTCTTCAATGTCACCGTTAATAACAATATAACAGACGTCGATACTAACGCAGTAGTGAAATACAGCGAATTAATAAAATACGTAGACATCAAGCAAAAGTAAAATCAAAGTAGAATAAATCTCAAGGGGATGACCTATCGCACGAAATCTTCAAAAAATCTGTGATCAAACAGAAGATGACTTTACACGTAACAGGTGACTACAAATAAACTGTCAATTGGGAGTAAAGTAGTACCTGTGGAACAGTTTTCTTCCCCTCTCTTATAACTTCATCTCCATTAATTGTCGCTATTTTTGATCCGTTTTGACAACGAGATAGAAACATTCACGTAACTCAGTCTTGTAACCAGTCATGTCATTAACGTCTTCGGCCAGAGGCTAAGTTGGTTATAAGGCCTTCACATCACAGAAGACTAACATAACGTACATTCCCTAACTAAGTAGGATCCACTTGTAATGCCTCATCTTAAATTAGCAGTTGACAACCTCGCATTTTGCACTATCAGAACAAAGTAAATATGCGTGTCACGGACCGTGAAAGTAAGTTACAAATCTGTAAGAAGGTTGTCAGTTAAACGCTTTCTGCAAGACGATTAGAAAACAGAGGTGATTATTTACCAGACGGTGTACATTCAACGGTGCAGAAGATCAATGGACTAGAAAGAAGCATCCGCTGTCAATAAATAATCAGTCAAATACAGTTTATTATGAATGTTTCGAATGAGTAGCTCACCGATCCAGAATTAACAGGTATTTTCATCGGGGATGTCTTGGTACTCACACGGAAGTTGCTAACAGCTTCATCCAATCCGGAAATATCTTCGTCCTGCTTGGGGAAAAAACTAATTGATCCAACCGGCATATTTGACCGGGATTTAAATCCTGGTAGTTTGACAGTCTTACGCGAGTTTCTGATGTGAATGAGAAAGGGAAAATAAAGTATCATTAACATCGCTGCGATGGTAAATTCTACGTATGTGCATTTAAAACAGAAAACAATATAAGCACTGTACATTAACTCTCTTCAAAAACGGAAAAACATAGGGCAATGAATTGAAGTCGACCACATTGTTACACCGTCGTTAGCAGATCAACAATTTGGAATATTAATACCCCATATTTAACCGCAACTATTGTATTCGGACTACTCAGTCAGTCCTTTTTGAAGTGTTGGGTTCGAGTTCCGCTTTTGTTAAAGATCCTTAGTACTGCATATCCCTGTTGAGATCAGGATTTGAACCCGGGCACACGCTCTCATGACAGTCATGCTGACCGCTAAATCACTAAGTGCGATCAAAATGCCATACCAAAATGACACTTTACATAGACTGTTCTGGAACTGTCTTTTTCTTCGCGAGCGGCTAGTTTGCGTACAGTAAATCCCTTCTATAGCGACCCCTCCTACAATTTACCACTTCCTAGTAGCAATCGTTTTAGTGCACGCTATCAAGTCAAATCATAATTTTCTCTATCGGTTGACTCACATCAAAAATGATCTCACCAATGTCAGCGATACTCAATGGAGATCGAAGCATCCTAACGACAAAAGGTTGCTACTAAGCCGGTAGATTAAGGCACTGTGATCCAAGTGAGATTAGTCATCAGCCGACCAACTCTGATACGACGAGTGCCATCTACGGTGCAAACTGGCTGCACAATAAAACCACAGCACATTGAATCGGGAGACGCTATATGATAGCTGACTAAATATGGCGAAACCTTACATTAAAAAAGAGAATGGAAGTAGTTCGTCCCAATGCTCGTAGGGAGTTATCCGATCGGTAATCAGCCCGCAAACAAGGAGTGGATGATCAACGAAGTTCACTTTCCCAAGGAGCACGAAATATCCTCAAACTAAGACCATCAAGGTAAAAGAACCCTGGGAACCTTCAACCGTGTAATTATTAATCGGCGCAACAGCTATTTAGCAATCTCGAACCCCATTTGCGAGACAGAAAGCAACGAAGTGTGCGTCTTGACCAGAGGATGTAGATTAAAAAAAAACACCCACACATAAACGTTATGTGAATCGGCATCCAAAAGGGTCTGACATTTAAACAGACGGTGCTTACGTTAAGGATCTCAGTGACTTGACAGGAACACAATTGAACAGAACAGTTGCACGCACTTTCAACACAATCCAACCAAATTTGGTCCGCTTTACCACGAGAATAAATTACATCCGTTAGGAAGCTAACGTGTGCCAAATAACACGAGCGTTTCGGACTTTCGAGCTGTTTGACGGCCTGCTTTACCCGGATTATAGCAGAACTGTGTTAGTATATGCAAGGCTAGACAATAAAAACAGACAGGGCCAGTTAGTACCGGTAAACCAGTTTTGACCAGCCATTAACACAGAATACCCAGTGCTCGAAATCCTCCCCAATCTTACATACGTGCACTTGCTGATGTTCATTCACTCATAGTGGGTGAAACAATTTATTATTATTATTGCTTGGTTTTCAGTACTGAACGATTATGTGACTCTTGCTGAATACTGCTCATTCATCCAGTCAACAAGTTGCTCGATTCAACACGATTTTATCGAGCTCGGTTGGCCAAACAGGATGTGGAATGCGGACTGATTAACTACGATTTCCTCACAGAAAGTCCGGTGAATGAGTGCGCGTGCAGACCCAAAGGTTAGCGATTCAATGATCGTATGGATTGCACAATGCAAAGTGATGGCGGTTCAATCCAGGAACGGGCTGCCACCTCGTCCACTGGAAGGAGAAAGTTGGTGTTTCCGAAGCTCATCGTCAATTAGTTTAGCCATGAGGAATTACTGCGAAAACATTTACTATTAATATCATCTGTCCACTATGACACACTCCAAAATGATCATATTCCGACGGACCGATACGGCTTCATATGGAAGTTTGGGTCATCTTACGACAAAAACAGTTTTCAAAGTGAACCGATATTGACCGCGTGTTTACTTTTTGTTCTGCTAGGCACATTGGTGTCTGTTAGGACGAGTTCGCGTGAAAATCGACTAATCGAAGAATCAAGGCTATCTAGCAATTCATAGCCTCAAATATAAAGGCCAAAATCCCGCACAGAGTAGTTTCCACAGCTGAAAAGAAAGCCGCATTTATAAAACTCCCGTTCAAAGGGGATACTGCAGCAGACTAGTTTAACCCATGCATGCACAAGTCACTTAGACTTACCTATCCAGCGGCAACCTTAAGAAGTTGGTTCACAACAATGCCATTGTTAAGATTGAGCTTAAAAGACAAGCTACCAGTCCACGACCAATCAACGCTCGTGTATTCATTTTTATGCTGCTGCTGTTGTACTGCAGAATATACTGGTCGTACGACTAGGCGCTTGTCAAAAAGGATCAAAGAACATCATCCAGCTTGGACTGGAACCGACTGTCGTAAATCAATCACCAGCACCATTGGTGCACACCTAGCTGACACTAACCATCGCATAGATATCGGCAAAGCATTCCGGGCTATCTACAGAGTTGCCAACACTCAACCAAAAACACTCCGTTAACGCATTCTGGCAACCGCCGAATCGAGTGCTATTAGATTACGCAACCCTAACCTGTGTTCTCAAAAGCAATTTGTTCGGTCTTTGTAATTTCCATGGCCACAGATCAACCACATACAATCTAACCACACACAAACATTCGACCCTGACATTGTGACGTAACATCCAGTCAACGTCCGCCCTCGGCCAAACCAACCATTGTGTGTAGTCTAGTATTGGCCTTTATTGTCACTCGTGAACAGTCACTTCTTGTTTTTTGCGCTGTCTCAGGACGTGTTGATGAAACTTATGTAATTGTATTGACTTGAGAAAGAATTATCGAAAACAACTGTTTGTCACATCGTTACTTTTGATATTATGGGAATTTTCCGACATATAATTTCCGCTTGAAATGTGATCCGCTACAATAATATCGGACTTAAACTGACTAGTTTTTTGTGCGCAGAATAAATGGTGACGGACAAGTTCATTTACTACCTGGTCAAAGTGTAGAACTCTGCGAATAACAAACAGCACAACTCGGTCTGAAAATTGCAGTTACACGTAACTATTTTTGACACATACTTACCGTTCACACACCAAACTGGGGACTTTAATTAAAAAAGGTGACGCAAACGTGAACTTCAGGGAATCAGACTGGCCCGGCTTTGAGAGACGCACCTAACTGGTTGAATAATATTTGGGCTGCTGTGTCGCTTACAACAAGAATACGGATCAGGTTAGGCAACCGAAAAACACCAGTGCTTCAGATATTAGATAGACCACAATGAAGTTTGCCGTCTCAACTCTGTCCGTTTCTATATAACATATTAGGCTACGTGTGGGATAGGCACCGTTAAGATATCCACATCTAAATATGAAGGATCAAAACAAATGGGGTCCGAATACACGACCATTCCACTGATAATCCGTGTCATGCTCGCCGATTCATGAAGAGAAAGGTAGCAAACTATTATCACTGTGAAAAAAACAGGGGGCATTCTATCTTTCACTAAACTCGAAGAACTCTGCGTTGGTTCGACGGTTTCAGGTCCACGTGATAAATTGGTTACACCTCTGAGGCCCAGGGTTTAGTACGACAGACACACAACTGAAAGGTTCCTACTTACTATCTCGCACATTACCACATTCAGATATGCCATTGGTGTATAAAATGCAAACGATACTGATGATTCTCACATACACCCACACATAATACATAAGTAAACTTGACACTATTCAAAGGGAGTTACACAAGCTGTCATTTTGCATAAAGTTGTATCATCACTTTCAATAAACGTTCATTTGGTGTCATTGGTTAGTCAACAATTTATAATCTAGAGAGGCGTTAAGTTAGCAGCCTGTGTTATTTGGTATACTATCCACAGGGGGCCCGGTAGACCATTGGATGCAAAAAACATATGGGAATAATTGTGAAGTGGTCAACATGCCTAAAATAGTTCAACTCCTAGAGGGATAAAGAAACGCAGCACTGATGAGCTCAAACCGGAGCAAATCAACTGCTTATTGTAGAGGTTAGAAGAGCTAACCAAAAAACGTACCCTAATACGAAAGTTGCGACCAAATGTGAGTGGCAATCAATTTAAAACAAGTGTTCGCCTAGATGCCTAAGAAATGTAATAACATTTTATAAAGTCTATCGGCAACAGATAGATCGCAAACATCAACAAGACGCAAACGAAGGTTCAAACACATGTCATAGAGGTTGCTTTTCTTTCACTTTTACATGTAGCTCAATGTGGCGAGGTATGACAAGACCTGAAAAGAACCTGACAAATACTCGCTAGTTACTCACGTGGACGGGACTTTATCCATGTCTGTGATCGAAACTCCTCGATAAGTGGAAATGGATCATCCAAACAGAAAAGTTCCACTTGATCGATCGAACACCCAGACAGAAAAGTGATGAGCGAATACAGACGAGCGTCGATTAAAAAACAGCGATGTTTATAATCATCAATTTTGCCTTCACACAAAGTGTGTACACATAAATTTCATAGAAAAAAGATGTAGAACAGCCATACAACGCAGCACAGAAAGTGTCAGACATTATTTTACACCCTCCTAACTAGCTCAGAATGAGTTTTGCAAGTTCAAATTGCGAAACAATCCTGCACTACGGTGGTGATTATGTACAGTTAATAGTGGATCATGAAATAACGAACGGACGTTGTCCAACGGCTTGAGCAACAGCAGCAGCGGAGATGTAAAGAACGAATGAGAAGTTCATTTGCCCAAGGTTAGGGCACAATACACTATTATTAATTTTTAAGTGTGCGCAGGCTTAGATGGTTAGGCCATGTACTACGGATGCCATTTGGTCGTTAACCACACCTAGCACTTTCTGCCGATGTTTCAGCGGAATAGTGTAAGGTGTGCGGTTGGCTGAGGATTATCCTTTGTAGCTCGAGTATATCGCAGGCTGGAGACTGCGAATTACAGAGTCGACGACCGGCACCTAAGATTGGGTGGCGGTAAATCGGACTGAATGACGTTAATGTTGCTGTTCGGCCTAGTTGTGTGCAAAGCAAATGCTATTACTAAAGCAGGACAATGAAAGCCGTAAGCTATCTTACTGATGACGCTCTACCTATATTTATAACACGTTCGTTTGTTTGCGTGATATAAGCATATTGCAGTGAAATGTTTGATACTAGACAGCTATTTTTCTACTAACTAGGTTTTCATCCTTCTCTTCCTTTTCTTTTCTTACGTTGCCTAAGAATTGCCTCTATCTTAATGGTTGTGTAGCGATTAGGTATTAGTGCAAACTGCTGATACAGTGATGTTTTTGATGACGATGGTAATTATGAGGACGAGGATAAACGTTGATATATATATATATATATATATATATATATATATATATATACCCCTAAGACTGACACAGTGAAGACATGTGCTGGCAAGAAACCAGTCTAGCGGGGTTTCCCTTGAGATAAAATCCATAACTTTCGACAAATTCATGATAAAAACTGTCTTACGATATACGTGGAATGAAACCGAGATAAGTTAATGTAGGAAAGATGCCCACAACTTTTTAAAAGTGACAAACAGCAGGCTGAATTTATCAGCACCACAAGCATGCCGAAGTCTTGTAACAACACATCCACTTCCGAAAGAAATGAGTCGACAACGTACGGGAACTGTAACGTAGCAATCCGCAGAATTCACTTATAAACAAGCTCTTTAACGGGAGGACGCAATGTAGTATCATTTCTTCAACTAACTAAACCACCTTATGAAGTCGCATCGGTACCGTCGGGGTTGCAAAGAAATATACAAAAGCGTGACTTGTCTTACCAAACGTTTTACTGGGACCCAAGAACATTACGTCAGCAGAGGAGCCTTCATCGGCTGTGCTAGTTTAGTGGTCGATTTTACAAAGTTCGTGGAGAAATCCGTTGGCCAGCAGTCGATAACACTCGAAACGAGGTTCGAAGTAGTCAACGACGAGATTGATAATCTACAGATGGAAAACATGACTGCTCTGGAAGTTAGCCTCCTTCATCTGCTATGGGTACACGTGTGCAGGCCGAAGTGATATCAGAGGTCGGCTAGAATTGAGGACTGTCTACATTCCAAAGGAGTATTCCGAGATTGATGAATGGCGCGCAGAGTACTGCAGCGCAGTTGTCGGTGGCCGATAGATACTTTATTCCCTCTAGCAGATATACTTGGAGCAAGGGAAGACGGCTTCACTTAAAATTAGCTATATACATGGTTAGGGTAGCAGCTGAGATCTCGTAATAGGATTGACAAGACACTTACAGTAATACATGGGTATGAGAAGTTTCCTAGGGCAGCCATAAAGTATGTCTGATTATTCCCTTTCTACTAGTTTCTTTCTTCTGTCCAAGTTTTCATGTTTCGGCAGCCCCGAATTAATGAACAATCTCCATTCACCTCTGTTTCCCCTCCCTCTAAAGCTTTTCCGGTCTTCTACACCACCTTGATTCGAACCATATGCTTCGACACCGAGGGTGATGAATGTATAGGGGAATCAACTTTCGATAAAACTCACGAACCAATCAATGAAAACCCCGCATTGACCGATGACGCTACCAAAAATATGCACTGTCATTGGATTCTTCTTCATAAAACAGAAATAAAACGCGACCTTCCCTGAGCGCTGCAAAATGTCAACAACGTTCAAGTTAACAAGTGCAATAAATTAGGCACTACTGGTACTCGCCGCAACTACGGTGGAAACAGATTAATATGTGGTATTTAACTCGCAACAACCGAAAACTCCCACGGTGGGAATCGACTCAGGCAGTGTTTGCGCAAACGCTTTATCATTCCCCATAGCAACGCCTCTTCTTTCTTGCAAGAGAGGATTATAGATTTGGTAAAGCGACCTGCCTCTCACTGTCCCACCCTCATTATATTGAATGCCATAACATTCTCATCTCAAATCTAACGTGCAAACATTATCAGAATTCCTCGGTCGACAGCAGTTTGTCTTCTGCTGGTAATAAAGCAATCCCTAGGTCTTCCTCTGCCAAATGTATGATATTTTATTTTACGACTCATGATGTGACAACCATCAGCGGTGACATGAAGAGAATATCTTTCTACGTACTGCAACTCAGAGCCTTATGCGTATATTATGCCGTTTTTTACAGCTTTAATATGACATGCATTCCTTTATAATGGTTGCATTGCTGTCACGTTATCTGCACATCGCGGGCTGAATATCTCGTTTTTCGTGAAAAGACCCAAACAAATTTCTAAAAATAGTTATCTGCCACAGAGCCTTGACTAATTTTACTGTTTCTAAGCGCTTAATTGCCTGCAACAAATTTGCTGAAAGAATCCTTTATGAGATAGTTTATGCCTTTTTCTCTGATCTGCTTCAATCTATTCGCACTTCTTTCACACACCAAAAACACTGATACCTGCATGTACATCGTGTAACAAGTGATTCACACCTTTACTCACGTACTCGTTAGTTGATTGTAGATCAATTCTAGAGTGCTTGGTGGAAGATCATTAGACTAACACATGTTTATATACATATTCCAGAGTCGTGATGGCAGTTTATCGGTCAATTTATGGTCCTCCAGAAATTAAACATTATTAATTCATTTTTATTCGCTTTTCGCATTTAAATTTAAAGCTATTACGCAAGTGAGTCTGTTCTGACACAATCCTCGAATGAACTCCTTTTCTGTCGAAATTTCTCGGTGTTCAAGTTATATACCTCGTACGCCGGATGCACAATCGTATCACTCAGGCTATCGGTCGATTGTAATGGCTTGAGTCGTGCATATAAAGATACTCCAATGCAAACAACCTGGACTTCATTCAGACTTGAATCAGCCCCCTACTGATAACACAATTACAATGCTCAGGGTAGCGTTGATAGAATCTACCGTAAAACGTTTCAGAAGTCTTTTGGGGTAGTCACTTCATTTGGAGTCAGTACGACAGTGGAAGGTAACTCAGTTCAAATGTGAAAATTAGGGGTCCTCGGCGTTTTCGTAGCTTAACTGTAGTCTCCGTGCATCATGTCGCACGCTGGATACCAATCAGAACCCACGCTTTCCACGGTTGGGTCATTTCTAATTTCACAAATCTGTCTAATAACGTACCAGTAACGCAACTGGTATTTAAGCCTATTATCGATATTCCAGTCTCAGACTACATAGGAATCACGGTAAATCGCTGCTTCAAACCTGTTTATCGGTCACGAAAAGACAAACGTTTGTAGGAGTGGCTCCACATTCACTCTTCCAATCAACAACAGACCAACAGCAGCAAAATTTGCGTTATTCTAAGGTAGTCTATAAAGTATCAAGATTAAGAACGTGACCAATTTCGTAATCATGCCGTGACGGTTAGATTTCCGTGCTGTATGAACCCGGATGAGTATGTTGTCTAGGGTTTCATTCCTACCAGAGCACTTACTTCCGACAAGCCAAGGAGCAACAGTCAAATGAAAGGCAGTTACCTAAGCGATTGTATGCCATGCTAATTACCGCGCAAGTGTGTTTAGGTAGTGAGGCACAATTCTATGAACACAGTTGCGGCTCAGTCGTCTTCCAAACAAAAAAAGATGCCCCACTTTTATTGTCCAGTTGTTGACGATGAACACCGGTGTATTAGCCAGTAAGACTGAAGAAGTTTTAAAACGCCGTGTGTAATTTTGAATACGCCTGCTGCGTGAAGCAGTAACCAGTCAGGCATACGGAGTACGTGACCCAACGATCGCAAGCTGTGCAACGTGAGTAAGTGATCAATTGACCGCGCATCCCGAACGTCCCAGGATACCTGCCGGCGAACGGCCATATTGTTCATGCGATTAGTCCATTTAATGTGGACTAATTGACGGAGACAACAATGGTCAAACACAGCGAACCTGTTTCCAACTTCGTTGCGACCGGGCGACATTTCGGAATCACAAAGTAAAACAGAACGCATAACAACATTATGTATCCTTCCATACAGCGACAACCGGACGTCTTGCCAAAGAACCAGATGATGCAGGCTGGCAAAAGCAATCTGTGCCTTTGTTATCCTCGGCTGATATATCATCATCATCATCATCAACATCATAAACAATAATATATCAGTGGTTCGCACTGATGCTTATCTGTCACACAACCACGAAGGGAGAAAAACCGGTATGAGAAGGGAGTAAAAAAGGAAGGGGATGGGAATGGACCTAACGACCAAAAATAACTACGTCTATATTCAAGCATACAACATCAAGGCGCTTACACCTTGCAAACAAACAACCGAGCTGTAAATAAAAGTAAGGCGTCATCAGCAAGACAGCTTCCTCACGGCTTTCACTGCCCCGCGTC
>LUCH01017209.1:0-106714 GCA_013368495.1 Paragonimus heterotremus
AATAGAAATTGAAGCTGAAATTGAAACTGTTTGGCTTTACTCATTACTGGCTACAGGTGTGCTTTTCCTGATGAAGGTTGGGGGATACGTAAAAGTGGGCTTCCTACTAAAAGTTATGGGGTTATCAGCCCTATCAGCCCATATTTCCTGTATGCCTCTGGCCAACTGTTCAACCAACCGGATAAAATTAGAAGATCCATTCAACTCCTCCTGGTTTACTTACCTGAGCCACGGTGATATTGCACGTTGGTATTTGGGTGGCTAAACGTCTGAGATCAACCAAGTCAGAAATATCCGAATTAGGATGTGATAATTATGAATACGTATTAGTAACGGGAAATGCCCGTGACGCCAATTGTGATGGTTCCAGGAATACAGAAATGAAGTAGTTGAATTAGCTCAACCACAGATCTAGCTTCGACGCAATAGTAATAACAACCGAACTAGGCAAAGTAAGTAATTTATCTCTCGAGCGCAGTTGTACAAGTTATTTTCAGCAATGTAATGAAACAACTGTAATGAGAAATAGGTTCAGTGACAATCACTACATAGGACCACCAAACAGATCTTAGGCTACACACTGAACGAGTTGATGTGGGCGACCGAACTGAATAGTGGGTTACCATATAGCTTCTTAATATCTCCCTGATCATGGTAAGAGTACACAATGCTCTGTGGATTCCTTCGCTTTATCATGACAACAATAAATCAAATTCAAAAGCTGTAGATAGTTATCATTCAGTCCGTTTGCCACATCATTTACAAGAGTTTCAAGAAATCCATGTAAGCGGCGTGGTGATCTAGCAAGTAGTTCAACATCAACCTGGGGGCAGACATAAACCCCGAATGAGTGACTTTACCGACTCTTCTAGCCTCCAAACAGCGTTATCCACCTGACCGGACTAGGTTGGTGATTGAAGTGTTCCTACATTGCTGCGCTCTTTCAACCTTTTTCTGAGACGTCTATTCTTTCGAAGTGTTTGTGGGCATCCAATAATATTTGCTGTAGCTCAAGCCTTCTTCTATTCTGCCACAAGTAAAAACTCCTCTTGACTCAGCTGTGTCTGCAAGACTAACAGAGTAGAGAATTCCAGTGGAACACAAACTTTACAACTCTTCTCTATCTCCTTCCATCCCTTTACTCTTAGACCAGATTTTTGCATAGCTTTGGGAGTCCCAAACTTGTCGGAGGCAAGAGAAATAACACAATTACAATCAGTTCTAGCCTGGTTCTTAGGGGTATAAATATTAGGAAAAATCTTCGTGGTTGATACAGTCATAAGCATCATCACGAGTGATTGTTAAATACCCCACAGGTTGAGTTAGGAGGGTAACACAGTGAACCAACACACGTCCAATCAACAGCTGTATCTACGACAGATGAGAACCCATCCTAGAAACTCCGAAGCGTGGAGAACTTCCTAAGATTGCATGGTGAAGTGCTGGCCATCTTAAGATAGATAGTATCCTCAAATGCAACTGGTTCTCCAGTTTGGATCCTTCCGAATATTTGTCGACGGTGCAATATGGACTCAACGGATGCAAACCATTGAGCACCTCAAACGAATCAGATTACGCAAATAACTTGAAACCTCGTCTTTGTTTGTTCTCTTCTTCTTTCCTGCGGTGTAATTGGGATATCCGATTTATTCACATTCAGGTGCTATTAAATCGCCCTTGGAGATTTAGGAAAATCCACTCGGTAACTCGTACTCCACGTCGATTACGGGTACGATTCCAGTAACGCCGATTCCGACGGTTGGGTAGGTAGGACTGTCTTCCATGTTCGATCAGATCTTCCACAAGTTATGCAGATTTACCTCTCCCGCACATCTAAAATGCACTAGGTTCTGGTTCTATTTTCATCAAATCTCAGGCCTGCTCTGCCCGATAGTCCCTTAGTAGCACGCTCGCGCCGGCATTATTCACGGCCTGCTTGGACTAGCATGGTGCTTATGAGGGTGCAGTTAAGACCGTAGCATACGGCCTCGTGCAGGCCAGTAAACAGACCGTGCGAGCCAAAAGAACTTTGTAGCAGGCGACCATTGGTCTTACATAACTATCAGCACCGAATTTATTGTTTTCTTCCCACTAACCGATGATCCCTTGTGCCAATTACTTCTCCATCCATCTCACCGTTTCAGCTTTCTGATGGAGCTGGTCTAGATATGAAACAAAGACCAATGATAGACACTGTATATTTTCAACAAAACAACGTGGTTGAAACATGCCCACTAATATATTCATTTCCATTGCAGTAGTTCTGCCGTGAACGTAAAGTTCCGTGTGGACTCTCATTAGCGGTTATTTACCCAAAAGTCATCAATTTCCTGTGTCACCAGAGTTGTACTCTTGCCACAACACTTAGTTCACGATATGCGGGATATCTTACACCAAATTAAGATAGCTATCATGTAGATATATCTTGTGAACATAAGAAGATTTCATGTACTGTTCACATTCCCTCATAACTTCTGTGGGAATTAGACAGACCCATTGAGCAACATGTAAAACCAGGTTGCAGTAGTTTTACGGATAGGTAAGTGTGATGATTCCAGGAATACAGAAATGAAGCAGTTGAATTAGCTCAACCCCAGATCTAGCTTCGACGCAATAGTAATAACAACCGAACTAAGCAAAGCAGGCAATTTATCTCTGGAGCGCACTTGTACAAGTTACTGTCAGCAATGCAATAAAACAACTGTAATGAGAAATAGATTTAGTGATAATCACCACAGCAAGTTTCACGAATGCGGGTTAGCATAAGGCTCCTGATCTTTCCGTGTTGTTTGATAATGAATATGAATAATGGACTGAGAGTTACGTTAAAATCAAACCTTCATTATGGTAATTCTTATTGCTGATGGTTACAGAGTGCTAAATTAGAAGAGTAGTGAGTACTTTGGACGTGATCAACTTAAGTTTCATCATATCGTGGTTATCAGAATTTGGAAATGTTCAGAATAGTGTAACGTCTACTATTTTGGTATTTGCTTTGTTAAGCTTTACAGGTGATCCCGACAGGAATGACTTAAGAGAAAACGGTTAAAAACTATCAACTCACGTATTCCCATGTTAACTGAGAAGTATGAAATACGTATTTCAAGTCAGTCAAGTACTTGACTGCAGTCTGCTCTGGAGGAGCAACGAGGATAATCAGTGTCAAATAAAACGAACAAGTGAAAATACATATAATTAACCAGAAACACTGAAAATCCCACTTGCTTTTTCAGAAAGTCGGTAACGTTAGTTGTAAACGGTCGATTCTGCTAGAATCACAAACAGCGCCAACCAAGCAAACACTTGAATGAAATGCTGCCACAAGCAGTATACAATCAGCCGGGTGAAAAGCACTGCAAACCTGTATGGGAAGAAGCTTAGTTGGAACCTGCGCTTCTTATAGTTGGCGTACGTATAAAACAAGTGTACAGAAAATTATAGACTACCTCGGAGATTCCAAAAGACATAGGTTTTCTTTTGTCGCTACAGTTTTGAAAGTGTGACTGAGTATTCGTGTGCTTCACTAACTGATTCCGTGAGATCAGTTTCGACATTGATCTATTGTTGACAACTTTGTGGGGGTCACTTAGATAAAGATCCGAGTGCAAATCCTTTGAGCTACGGCAACTGACGGTTTTTTGGTCAGATATGCACTACTTATGTACCCAGTCGTCAACACCCACAGCAAGGTATTAAGCTGTCCCTATTCAATAAGATTCTCTACGAATTCGACCGCATTTCTTGTAAAACGTTCACAATAGTAAACAGAGTGTATGAGGACTGGTATTCAGCCAGAGCATCCAATAGGCTCAAAGCAACAAAAAGTTAACCTGGACGAATACTGGATCGCTTATGACGAGTCAGAGCAACGTTGTACACCATCAAATTTTTCAAGCAGACTACCGTATTACGGTCGGTAATTACAGTCACACCGTTTCTGTAAGGGTTGCCGCAAGATGGTTCGTGCGCGCTGGAGATTGGACAAAAAATGAGTTTGATAAAGTGCTTATGGAATAAACTAACCAAACTGGAACTAGGACTCAACCAACAGAGGAGAAAATCGTATGAAGCTCAAATGTCTGAACAAATTCGTGAGACTTTGGATATGCAATCGATATCGGGCTGATGTTTTCCACGTGGAGTAGAGTGTGAAGTTGGTTGATTCTGTGTAACACGAACGGCTTCACAATCGTAATGAATTAGATATGGTGCAGTTATATGACATTCGATGGCCTCTTGACTGAGTACACACTGTTATTAACTCTGTTCTTTGGTGACCTTCGTAAGTTACCCATACATACCCAGGATGACACATTGTCGCACCAAGCCGACGGGGAGCATGGATGGCTGACAGTCCATCAGCCTTCCACTTACCAAGGAAATACCAACATAACAGGTGAACCGAAATCCTGCCTTAGCCAGTCAAAGGTAGATCAAAGAAACAAGTTATATTATTGATTCCGAAGACCGTTTTAAGTGTTATTGTACAACCGGAATCCGAAGTTATCCGCGTTCTCCAAAGCAATGTAAATGAGCACCCGCGTTTCGGTCCTGTGTGTGTATAAACCACACGAAATGAAAGAAAATTTCCCAAACGTTGAAAAAATTCGTCTACTCCATCTGTGAATTTGTCTTTTCAAGGACAGCTACAATGATGGAAATGAGAACCGTCTGACAACCGAAAGTGTTTGCGGAAACAAGGCCATTGATTGTGAAAGGTTTTCTCGTAAAGGTATTTACTGGTCAAACCCACTGTATGGGAAACCTGTTTACAGACGCCTGGATGGTCTTCCTCTGAAGCATAGATGTCGATGCAATTCACATTTCTTTTTCACTTTTTCTTTTCGACTGGCTTGAAATATGACCATAAAAATTTCTGTCAACCTCCAATATTCTGCAACAGCAGTTATTCATTTTTGTACTCAAGTATGAGGTTTTTGGAGTTTTCTGCTATGTCTTGGAGACGTTCAGATGATATAAATAGAAAATCATTCGGAATCGATCGCAGCTTTTGCATTCTCAACGACTTTTCAGTTAGCTCCTTTTGACAAGGAAGAGCCGACTTCGAGTTTTACTCTTGTTCGAACTCAGTCGAAGTACTGCATACCCTTGCCACGACCGAGATTCGAACTATGGCCACACTTTCAATAGACAGCTGCGTTGGTCACTGGGTGACTGGAGCTCCAATCACGACCACGGAGAAGATATGCAATTGTGATTAAAAATTTCTGATTACACATGTCAAATTAACATGAAAACCACAAGTGAACAAGATGAATCCGTATGGTTATTCTATGTTGCACCTCACGACAAGCTAGTTTGGTATGTACTAATGCAAACAATCAAAATCACCGCTGAAGATATTAACCCGTTTGAACTGTTCATTGTTAGTGAGATGGACAGTCCTAAACGTGTGTTATTTCCTAGTATTGTTGTCAGTGGCCTTAGATGCGTCAGTGAAAGCGTCAATAAACATGCTGTCAGCTGAACGTTACCATGTATTCCACACGGCCTGAATGAGTAGTTAAGGTTTGTCTAACCACTGAAAAAGAGATAATCCATTTGTCCCCGAATTCCCTTCACACTGTTCCAAACTGGCCTAATTCTGCTTACATCCTCACAGAAAATTTGACAACATGCTCGCATGAACCATCGAAGTCAACCGCTGGGCAGTGATTCGCATGTAGATGTGAGCCATTGGACATGCCAACAGGCGGTTATGCACATGTGTGTATTTGAGTGTGTGTGTCGATCGTTCTGTCTGCTTGTTTGACCAGGACAAGAAATTCAGATTTAGCTGTCATCGCAATAGGGCTCGGTGATTTTCACAAGCTAAACGGCATTCGATTGCCAGTTGCCGATTGAACTGAAATATTTTACAAAAATAATAAATTTCGAAAAAAATTCGGTGTATGAAATCGCAGCAGTATGTCTAAAGATGAGGCCGTTTCACAGCTGACCTTCGGTGTGTGCAGTGAAGTCTACAGGAAATTTCATCGTCTTCGTGATAGATTTTATTCTTGGCGTCATCTATCCTGGCTAATTTTGTTAATATCGGCCCTCAATGTCATTTGTATTGGTGGTAAGCGTCGAGCGTTTGGGATTTTTATCGCTGCTCTGCATACAGCTTACAATGAAACTAGTATGACTGAACTGAATTGGATTGGGGACAGTTACGCTTCATTGGGTTTCTTTCTGATGCCGTTCGCAACCACAGCGATCATCACGTTGAACCGTCCTTATCGAATGACCATGTTTCTGGCTGGTGTGATTATTTTTGTGAGCTGCATGACTTCTGCAGCAGTTCCAGATCCCAGCTACCTATTTCTTACACATACCGTTCTTCATGGGATCGGATCTACTTTGATTTTGTGTGGTACCAGTTTGGTGACGGGTGATTATTTTGACAAAACACATCGGTACCACGTTTTAGCCACTGCCTTTGTGTCGGGTGGGCCGTACGGCGTGCTGATTTTTGGTCCACTATTCTCCTACTGGATTCACGATTACAGCTGGCAACAAGCTTTCGTATACAGTGGCATTCTGTTTCTTCTAATGACGTGGTTAGGTGCTATCACTTTCCTACCGCGTTATATGTTTGACTATGGGGAGGCTGTGGATGACAACGGAACTGTGAACGAGATGACTGTTAAACAGTCAGAACCAAAGCCAGAGGATTCTCGCCCATCTCCTATCCTTCTACGTAACTTACCCAAGGCAAGCGATGGAAGGGGATGGGCTTTCTGTTCTGTTGAACACATACGTCGTAATCCTCAGGTAATACTCTGGGGCTTTGAACGTCTACTGCAAAATATAGTGGTTTATGGCTTATTAATGAACTTGACTTCCTATGTCAGTGAGGCATTGAATAACGAACTTATTCGTGGGGCGAAGGTCAATCTTTATTTCGGACTTGGTGAATCATTCGTCTTCACTGTTGGTGCCTTGATAGGCGATCGCATTAGAGGACACCTACCGCTAGTATACCTGATTGGAGCAGCATTCGCTGCACTTTTTCTGTTCATTGTACAAAACAGTTATACGGATATCAATGTAGTCTATGTGTTGGCCGGCTTTACTGGAGCTGCAGTCGGGGTTGGAAACACATTTTTGTACGCCACAGCGGAGGAAGTCATGCTAGTCCACGGTTCTATCGCATTCCCGATGACCAAAATGGTAGCTGGAGTGGGAATGCTCATTGCACCGGTATTTTCTGGAGGAGTGATTGACAAATTCGGTTACAGAGGATTCTTCATCAGCATGGCTGTTTTGGTTCTAATTCGTGTCGTTTTAATGGCTGTGATCTGTTTTGTTCTTCGCTATAAACAGAAGATAGCAATGAAGAAGGAAGCTGAAAATGAAAAATTAAATCCAAAGGAAGATATTATTCATTGTTGTCAGTATACATCATCAGATTGTGGATTATCGAAATCGGAAAAGCAGAACACTGGTGAGATCAGGATGACAGATACGGCAAACTTGGAACAGGAAATAAGTGCTTCGGCCTCGTGGTACAAAACTGATCAACAAAAAGTACCTTAGACGTGAGTGCTCTGTCGACTGAGCGTTCTACACAGAAAAGAATTATTTAAACTTGTTTGCATGCACGCTTCTGAACGCTTCCACATTTTGTGATGCACAAAAATAAGCAGGTTTACGCGGTTGTGATTGTGTTGTGGAAATACTTGTGCTACTTCCGTACTGTTAAATTTTCGGAAATTCCCACTTCTTTCTGATCAAAACATTTGCCCACAAATCTTTTGGGATAAGCGGAAGAGTCATTCGTAACGGAGCTTCAGTTATCTTACAGGCTTCACTCATAACTTGTGGTAAATTTATATTTATTTATGTATACCGCTTTATTTTAACAGAAGATGAATATAACGCTTTGGAGAAATTAAGTCATACATGGAAGATATTATTTAGTTGAAGACACTGGACACTTTGGGAGAGATAGTACGACTGTGTTTTTGGTTGACAAAGAACTGCCGAGTACGGTCGTCATTTCTGTTCAACTGATGCTAAAGTTACTTCACAACGACACTGAGTAGTTTCTAAAATGTGAAGTTATCACTTCTAGAATTCTAAAGTTTATAATTAAACCAAGATGGTCTTCATTACTGCAAGCCAGCTTTGGTGACAGAGCGATAGGTTAATGGTTGTGGGATGGCTATAAGAGGAGCGCCAGTTTATGTCTTTGAAACTCAGCTGAATACATTAGGGCGTATGATTTATCTTCAAATAGTTGACTGTTGAAACATGTATGGTCGGTCACGCTTATAAAATGGCATCAACCGATATGAAACAATTAGATTAGGAATCGGATAATTGGTACAGAACATCAGTCAATTCCTTTTGTTCGGTGTTTATTTATTATCGGTCTGAAGTGTGTAGGTTACACATTATGAACGTCGGTTAGTCGTCAACCTTGTCGAAGACTTTAAACTGATTCCTAATCCCACTGGTTGTTGGTATAGCATGGACAATTGATGGGCGAAATGGGGACGTCCACCAGTCGCATAACCAATTTAGGCAACGTTCGTTTTCAGGGCCTCAGCTAGTAATACACAAGAAGTCTCTGAGTAAAGATGTTGACATTGATAAAAACGGACCAGGCCCGGGTGACGTGGATATTGTTGTTGTTCGAATTAGTTGCTTGTAAAGTAATCGTTATGACGGAAATGGTTCAGTCAGAGCAACACGGAAGCTGATTGTCGCTTCTCACTTCGAACTTCATTACTTATTTTGAACTAATAGGCATCTTGTTGTTCGGTTTTCGAGTCTAAATATGAAGGTTTTTCTCATCATTTTCTCATCATCTAAGATTATGTGGTTTGGTGGGAGATAAGAATTAACGCGAACAGTCAGTTTGTTACTACCGATGAACAGAAGTTGTTTGTGGATGACGCGAAGTCAACTTCTTGCCAATATAATTTACTTGTTGAACTATAGCACTCTGTTTACTGGCGTTCTAACATGTATTTATTTCCATTGGTGGAGTGGAAAACAATATAATACTAATGACATTTCGTTATAACATAGCCTGAAGGAGGGTGGGAACTTTTCCGAACCCAGGAGTTCTATGCATTCTTGAGTGTACTGTTGTAAGTGAGCGATTTGATATCCAGAATACTGTAGAGATTCCATACTGTTCAAGCTCATAAACAAAGAACCAAGTTCATCTAATAAGAGCTAAGCAGTAGCAGGTAGGATTGTAAAGAACAATAATAAATGCTTTAAAGGTTTTCAGGGAGCCACCGAATGTAAACAACGCCATTTTAATTAAACCAAGATGAACAGGACGGATAAAACAGTATTACTTAGGACTTCCTTTTATTCTCAGAAAATTTTTATTGCTTTGTTTCTTTAATCGCATAAATCTAACCTCTTCCTGAAATCGACGACCCTGTAATTCACCTGTTTGCCGGTGAAGTGAAATTCCCCTGAACTAATAGCCTTCTAAAACAAAATCGCAACTACTAAGAAAAAATGAGAAACTTTGTCTGTCACCTAAACAGATTCTCCATAAACTTGCTTTCCATAATTCTTTAATATCTACCTGTTACTGAAGCTACCCTCATTATCTTCTTCGGGTCCCTAAACTCGTTTCTTCCAACTTCAATTTGGTCAAACGTTAATAAGCCATTGGCACACAACTGTTGCACCTAAGTGGTTGCTGTCGGTGGTTAATTGATAAAAACCATTAGACTTAGAGAAGTGAACCACCTTTCTTTCATGGGGAGTTTTCACAGAATAGTCAGAAAAGTTTTATGTAGACACTTTATTTCATGTGAAAAACAATATGGTTTAGTGCTAAACTACACAAAACAGAATTTGAGAAATGCTATTACTTAACCCGATAAAAACAAACCACTTACATGCGTATACCTCAATACAAATGTTACCACAACAGTACGGCAATAACCAATAATGCTTTCTGTACACGGGGATGGCGCCCTTGCTGGTTAATGATTGTTATCTTTATGAATCGACGAAACCACAAAATGTGGTTGCCGTGTGCATCTGGCAAAAGGCAGTGAAATGCACTTAAACCATACAACTTCAGATAAACTTTGAGCCTTCCGCAAAAATCCTGGCGAAGTTACTAAGATTACACCCCAATTGTTCCATACAAAGTAGTTTCACGATTCACTGATAGAAGAGAAAACCTTTTCCTTACATAGGCTGGTGAGACTGTTTTGTGTTGTGCGAACCTAGCTTGATGTGTGAGTCCAAATGGCTACTTCTCTGCTTGAATTGGAAATAAATGGAATGTAGTAAATTGCAAGCAATCAATTTCAAACTAACCTAATTTGATAGCAAACGTTCTGGAAATCTTGCAACATTCATGTCATTGAAATGTTTGTAGATTTTTCAAAGCTTTAAAAGTTTCTCTACATATGTAAATTTTTCAGGCTTTTGTTTGTTACCAGATACTCCTACGATAGTGATATCTATTTCTGTTTTTGTATTTTCATCTTCAAGATAAGAAAACTCATAATTTTCCTACCTCTTGTCTTAAGCAACTGAATTTTGTGCGATGGAGCTGATAACTTGAATTAGTACTGTTTTCTTTTCCATCAAACTGGTTTACAGCCTGTCGAAAGCTTGTGCAAGCTACCTGATTATTTTTCTCACTAATGTAAACTGTATCCATTCATTGTGCACAATTTGTACGAAAACATCTGATAATTTAATTTCTGTCAAATTTAGAATCGGAACACACGGTCGCATTTCTCTGTGTCGTATCGTCAATTTTCAATAATAGGGTAGTCACAGTATGAAGAAGGACTGTTTTCGTCAATTATTTCTCAGGCCGATACAATTATAACGGTTTATTTAAAACAAGTCATGGAGCAAGTCACAGAATGTATGAAATGATTAACGAAGTGTGACTGTGTTTATACACAGTCTGTTGAAACGATTGTGATAGCGGGTCAAAAATCCTCTCCATCTATTACCCGTATAAACTTGTCATAAGGAGGTGATTTACCACACTGTTTATGATCAACTTGAACATGGATAACAAGCTAACAACCCACAAACATTCAACACCAGCGTGTTAATTTAACCGGGACCTCAGTCAAAATTTATCGCCCCTCTCGCATTTTCCTAAATATTTCAGCCAGTCACTTTTGAAAAGCATTACTAGTGTCACGCTTTTGTTAGAACTGGTCAATAGTACATACACTTACTACGATCAAGTTTTGTACTGCTGCAACTTTTTCGTGATGCAACCATGTTGACCACTGCGCCATTGACTTCACATTAATCCTCACTTAATTATCATATGTAAACACAGCTACAGTCGTCGTTGAATGATACTCAAATAATACTTTAAAAAACATTTTGGTCATACGTCTAAACGATTGTCAAATGGATAAGTGAACACCAACCAGTCTACATTGGGGCTGGCTACAGCACTTAGTAACACCCTAGTTGTACACCCTATTGACAATGACCAGTCAATAGATGTCAACAAAGCATTCTGACTGCTTTATGCAGTCTCGATCAGTTGAACTCATTTAGTACGCACGCGCATTTTGGCGGTCGTTTAATCCGTCAGATTGGGCAACCACACCGTTTGCTCCCGTAAGAAATTATTTTGATGCTTACTAGGTTCGTGGTTCTAAACAGATCACGTCCACCGTAGTCCTGAAGAACCACTTGACCTTGACTGTGTGAAATAACACTCAATCAACGTCGGATCCAGATTTAAACACTTCTGTCGATTCAATGTTTCGTTCGTGATATCACACGTTTCATACCATTCTTAAGATTTTGCGGATGACATTACGACGCGTTTCCGTGACACCTCACTGACCGTACTAGTGTAGGAGATATTTAACAAAACCATTTGTTCATCACACCGAAAATACTGTTTTACTGAGAGTATTTCGACAAATATGGCAGTTTTCAATGAAGTTTGTAAACAACTGTATGCTAAACTTCGTACGTTTATCGTTTTCTAATGAATAGCTATTTCTGAAAATGCATGAATGTGTTTTAGGGTTCACTGATAAGTACACAAAGACTTCAAAGCATAAGCTAGGTAGGAATTAAACCTACCCACAAAGAGGATAAAAGGTGGTATAACTAATGGAATACTGATCAAATGGACATGGAGAAATTTTTTTTTACAAACATTTCACATTTTCCTCTAAAAGAATAGTAGAAGAAGTTCGGTAGCCGTACACGTTATATTTAACTGTGGAAATGTTAATACAATCGCAGTTGATTAAAGCACATTATTGTGTTGATAATTTCGCGGAGATGAAATGAATCCCCTTCACTTCAGCACTGACGGTATTTTGATGCACAAATAGTAATTTTCTATGCTTGTCCAATCAAATACACAAAATGAGTTGTTGTTACATCTGCCTTCAAGGTAATTTTCGCCGTAGCTTTGTGAACTGATCCCATCTAAAATGAACAGATGCATGCAACTATTACGAATCAAATGAAAGGCTGTGTAGGATGGCCAGGTGTAAAGTTATAGGCTCAAAATTACATATGTAGCATTCAAAAAAGAAGTACAAGTTTACTGCAAACATATCCTTAATCTGTTAGTGGTCCTAGAACCCTGTGCCTTTTAGGAGAAAGATAAAATACAACTTTGTGTAGTGTTCATGTTATGATGAATACGATACAGATAAATCAACACTGTGTCAACACAGCCATCTTTTGCGAAATGAAACGAATTCGCCCCCTTACTAACTATGATGTAATTCTCTGTAAATCTCATGTCATTGTAGCAGTTTTTTCTACGAATCCTCAAACTTGACTAAGTTGTAACCTTTGCTAAGAACGCCTTATGAATTACCGTCTATTACATCCGTTACCTGTAGATTTTTTTTACAAGGTTTGAGAAATGTACTTCACACGAACAACAAGTTATGTGGCCTGGGTCAAGAAACGATTCTTAGAGAAATTCGGCAAACAAATCCAAATGATCTTTCCCCTACTGTTTTCATGCTTAGTTCATCAACACAGCGAAAGTGATGAGACGTATTTGGCGACTTACTCGTATGTCCGGATTTGGAACCCATTTGAAAACTAGAGTTTGTTCTGTTCCAGGATCCAGAAAATTCTAAGAAAAAATGACGATTATGTTTTTCAGATGAAAATGGAGTTGCTAAAGAAACAATAGTTCTAGAGTTGCCTGAGCACTGATTTTAACCATGGACATCTATGAGCAGAGTTAATGACTGCTAAACAACCATACTCAGTGAACCTTATCATTTCTAGCTTCAGTTTTTTGTTCGAAGTTAAAGATGCAAGTATTCAGCTAACCTCCTTTAACAATAATCGTAAACCTAGAGATTAACTAATTATCAGAAATCGTTGGTAGAATACGTCAACCCACATCCTAACAGACAATTATAAACTGCCTTTCGTTCTCGTGTTAAACTTAAACCAGACATGACTAAGCCATATATTGGCATCGAAACTTGTGATCATTGTTTAAATTACCAAATCACCATCAAGATTTACAATAACAGTTATTCTGAATACAATCTGTGACCTTGGGGGGGGAATTCTAATCAGCTTGAAACCAATTAAACTTTCCCCCGAACAATGCTTTTTGACCACTAGGTAGCGCCTTATCTAGTCGCACTTCAATAAAACTTCCGACCGGGTTGTTTTGAAACTGTTGAGTCTTCTACTGAGATTGGTCCTGCTAAGCTGAGTATTTAAGACAATAACGTCTTTCCACAGCGTGAAAATATCTTTATCTACCGCAATGCATAAGTTCTTTATCAGCTTGCCATGACATTAGTTTACAGAAACACCTAAAGTTCAAGGCCTTCAGACCCAAAAACCACTTATCGATCTACATATGAACACATGCGTTGCTATTATTGAGACCATCAGAACAGACGCGCATCACAAATGACTCGCCATACAATATATTTTGTTTGATTACAAAATCCACCGCATAAAGTTCGTGTTCTAAAGACGTAACCCAGTAAAGATTTTGGAACACCATTCATCAAACTTAATTACACTGTAAGCGTTGCAACCATTTAAAACTGGGATTAACTTGAATAGTGCAATCATTGCCGATATTCACAAAAATCGTCGGTGTTTTAAGTCTTCGGTTAGTCATGTCTATTTGAGTCAACTGAAAGTAATTGCATATATACCAAGTTATTATCCAAAACTATAATGAGCCGTTCTCTCAATCATTGCCTAGACACTACCCTGACTTAGTTTACACTAAATTCATAATACAGGGATGTAATCGCTCATGGCTAATTTGTACGGTGGAGTGAATGGTGGAAACAGTTTTGTCCTCTTATAAATTTGAATAGGACCAAAATGTAAGATGTATGCTGGAGAAACATTTCATTTATTCTAGTCAGTTACATACAAGAAATGTTAACCGAATGGGTAGAAAAATGTGTGCATACAGGCAGAATAGTAGAGCCTGTCTAGTTAACAATCATAATACGGTGTGTGACATTTTTGGATTTTTTGGGTTTTCAAGAACGGTGCGAAAAGCGAATGTAAGCAATGAAATGGGGTTATATTAACACAATAAAAAAGTGTGGAGTACAAGAAGTGGACAGTGAAAAAATGAGGTATTAAGGTAAAGTATATAACGTATGATTGAACTACGCACACTGAATTAACAAGACAATGTTAGGTCCACTGTTAATTGACTCTGGATGCACCAGGGTGGTTTATTAAGATGTACGGATACCTCCTCAGAAAAACTTAACTTGACTACAGTTTGAAGTCATCTGTAACTTCTGATTATGTCAGTTGACGTCTTTTTTATGACTTGACTTAGTCTGACTATAGTTCCTTGAACTATGGTTCATTGTAAACTAAGTACAAACTGTATGCGGACTGAACGAACAGACAAGTTGATGAGCTACAATAACCAAGTGTGACGCCTAAACTGGAGACAGAAAAGTAGCATACTGTTTATCTAACGGTATGTAAATATGTCTGATATACTCACCTTGACTGGTTCGATGAAAAACCCTCTAGTGTTCAGTTCGGTAATGTTATCCACAGCGAATTCCGCAGACTTAATAAATCAGAAGAGAGACAGGTTCAATTAGTAAAAAAATATCCATGAATTCTTAGACGGTGACAGTGAGCGGAACCATTATCTTCAAGCAAAACTGAGAGAGATATTATTTTTACCCTCAATGCGCTAAAATGAGTTAAATGGGTGTTCTTGGAGTGCAGGTAAATAGTGAAGTAATTTTAGTTAGTATGAGTCGAACCTAAGTCAGAAAAGATCGAAGGTTTTGTTTTTCCGCGGAATTTTGGAACAACCACTTACAGAAGGATGTAGTAAATTTGAATTTGTTCTTGCTAGAGCACAGCAATAGTAGTGTACATTTTTGACATGGCCGGGATGGGGACTGTTGCCAGACCATCACGAGACAGTCATGTTGAACACTGCACTTACATTGAGCAAGATTGAATAAGTATATGCAAACAGCTATGTTCACGTACGAATTGCTTTGAGAAGAGACTCAGAAACTATACCATTTTTCTCAATCGTTGATTCCACAAGAAGGCTATTTAAATCAGGTCGTATAACTGATTAAAAATGTAGAATCTTACGTTGACTACAGATTTGATGTATTTTTTTGAAAGGAATTGTATAAAAATCTGGAGGAATACAAAAGTCGCTATCAGCTGTGTCGTTTTCAGTTCGTATGTTAGGAGTCCTTGCATAGCCTGTATGATATTTCCACTTATGACGTTAATCATAAATCTCTTTTTACAGCAAGCTGTTATTAAACTTTCAAACATTGTGACCTAATTCAAAATTATGATACTTTTTAAAACTTGACTTACCCTTTGAGAAAAAATTGGACAGTAACTGAAGCAGTTTCAAGAGGCAGAGGAGCATCGTGCACAGCAAACAGACCACCGAAACGTAACGAAGGACTATTATGCAAATACTACTCAGGACACAGCAATCGTAATAGATTACTGATGAGTTGTTAGGGACTTGGTTAATTTCGAGTTGAACAACACTCGCAATTGATCGCAGCTGTCGCATCCTCATAGACTTTCCAGTCGGCCCCTTTCGAAAAACAGAAGCGCTAGACTCGAGTTTCGCTCTCATTAGAGCTCGTCAGTAGTGCATATCATCGCCACTGCCGAGCCGATTGGAAGGTCTATGGAAATGCGAAAGCTGAGATCAGTTGTGGGTGATGTTCAACTTGAAGTTAACCAAATTGCCGACTACTCATCAGTAATCCAACATATCGCCTAGCAGGTTTAGTGAGCTCGGAGATTTCGACCTGTCTAGAAAGTCCTAATCGCGGGGTTATCGATTGGAGTTATCAGACAGTAACTGTGTCTCCATTTCGAGACGATCGGGCAACCTGATCATTACTCACGTGCGAAAGTGATTGAGCGTTCATGTACGATAATTCGGTGGTGCCTGATGTGAGATCACTGGCGCAGTGGTTAGCACGGTTGCCTTATGAACAGCATGTCCGTGGTTCAAGTCCCGGCAGTGGCGATGATATGCACTACTGACGAGCTCTAATGAGAGCGAAACTCGAGTCTAATGCTTCTTTTTAAATTGGCCTACTGGACAGTCGATGGGAATGCGACAGTTATGATCAATTGTGGGGGATGTTCAACTTGAAATTACAATAGAATCAATTTCGTTGCAATGGATTTTTAAACTTGATTTTTCTCGCGGATGTTAGACTACTGGTTTACTGATAAACAGTCTTTAAATTCTGCTTGTATCTGACCCGGTCATATCAATCTGATCCATCTTGTAAACTGCCACTCTGAAAAAAGATTATAAAGTTAACCCTATTTAAATGATTCCGAAATAAACAAACCATAACACTATCGGCTGCAACACCAAACATCTGTTGCTGACAAGTTTGGGTGGGGCTAATTTTAGTGCAGTAACTTTAGTAGGTTTGGTTTAAACAACGTAGAAACATGCTGCCGAAAGTAAGTTTCATAAAACTCTAGGGCAGAATATCTGTCATGACAGTGCTCATTATATAAACAGTAGTTGTTTTTGATTGACAGTTACTGTCTAGTGATTCCCAGTGAAATGAGACGGCCAAAAAGCTTAATCGAATACGGAAGCTTCAGTCGAATATGCCAATGATGTTCAATTTGTACGAATGAAAACTCCCCGAACTTCAATAAATGTTTCTTACTTTCTTTGCTATTGTTGCTGATGTTCGTACACATCCGATTCGCAACATGCGTTGAGTTTGAGATTTACGTCGAGTTAGCTTCTCATCTACTGATGTTTCCTGTTCTGCTGATGTGACCCGAGACGCCTGGATTGTCAAGTAGGAACAAGACTGTCCATCTTCCATGATCGTGGTTATTCCAAGTATTCAAAATACAGGAAATCAGGCTGAGGTAAGCTGACATTTTCTCACATAGTTAAAAAATAATGTCCTCCAAAATATTTGGCGAATTATCTGTTTGGCATTTGCATGGGTTTGTTAGAGTATTGTGCTAAGTTTCATAACTACGCAAAACAGATCAGTGGGTTACGGTGACAATAAGGCGGAGCTGACATCCTCAAGTGAGTTAACTACCGTCCATCTATCTATGACGCTTACTTCCTCCGTCGATTATGTCAGTATGTGAAGAAAAAGACTTGGGGGTATGTGCCCGGCGAAGTGTGGTAAACAGCGACTTGTAGATAAAAGATGCCGCGTATAATTTTGTATTGTTTGATCAACCAAGCATTCCTTCAAAATGATTCAGAACGATGCAGGTTATAGATAACTGATTTTCATTATTTGGTTTACTGCTATTTTGAAATTTACTTGAGTGTTGTATTTTTTCAGTTGTCAGTGAAATTAGACAGATTCTGAATCCACGTATAAGGTTCAGTATCTATTTGTACAGTAGTTCTTCACTCAGTAATAAGTGGTCGGATCCACCAGATTTGGTTTATTCTGTGGAAGTTGTCTCATGTGGGGACAACCCAGACCACTCACCGACTACGTGCAAGATCTAAATGCTGAGCAAAATTTTTGATGTTAAAAGTTCATTGTGACCTTTTATGAATACGACTCAGTCGACACTGTTTTTATACACTGTCGAAAGGGTGCAAGTTGTCACTAATAGCTAGTGAACAAATTTTTTCTTCGCTCGATTGTCGTGGATGAAATGACAGGCTCATTCATGTTCTCAATCCTAAAGTTACCAATGAATTGCCAAGTCGGACTTGCAGAATGTAGTGTGTAAACGAAACAAGGTTATGTCTCTACGTACCTGTAGGTCACATGACCATATAAGCAGGGGGTAAGGCGATGTTCTTCACGCACTACCGATTTGTAGTTTTAAGTGTAACAATGTAAGAAGTAATCTTTTTCCACACTAAATCATTGAGTGACTGTTAGCCAATAGGAACAGTATTGTTTTGTCGCAGACTGGACTGCAGATTTTTAGAGATTAGGCTACTGTTTGGGGTTCGAGCCAACTTAAGATTCCAACGTTGGTGTCTAGTTGAATCTGAGCTAATCTGTTTGGGGTCGTACGTTTCTATGGACGCTCCAAGGGATCGAAAATGAGTGGCCTGATTAGGAAACATATTCTCCTTGGAATACATCTCCGGAAGACCACTACTGTGCGTTTGTTTATGTTTTCGGGCATGTACCTATCGACCCAAGTGAACAGTTAACGTTCACATAAACGGTAAGCCACCGTTCAATGAAATAACCGTTGTATAACATAATAAAAGTGTTCCATACATGTATTAACAATGTTCCACATGTTTTTGAAATTGATGGTAAACCAGTTGTACAATTCTGCTTTTGGACAGTTTCCGTTTTACATTCTGATTGAGAATTTTTCCTTATCTGTCTGCTATTTGTTGTGGATTAACTCTTTAGGATACGAGCGAAACGTTAAAACATGCAAACAGGAACGAAAAGAAATTACTGGCATCTAAATCGAATCGGTAGGTCTGATCTGATGGAAAATGTCAGAGACAGGCCCACGCGGGAAACGTTTGACAGAACTATTTTGAGAACAGTGCCAGTTTCGAGTATCAAATTTTGTTTTTCTGTTTCGAGTACACCGATTCCATGTTTAACAGATGGAATACTCCAGAAAACCTTGGAGACAGATGAATAAGTGAGTTGATTGCAAGATGCTTTGAAACAATTGCCGCAGTCTTATGAAAAGAGAATATGATTACAAACTATTTGCAGACACCTAAGACTGAATCTAACGTGTAGCTGAAAATCAGTCGAAAACGGTTGAAAATATGTAATGATAAAACTTCAAAACTTTTAGGCTTGGTGACCTCATAGATGCCATTACCTGTTGAATCTGAAATTTAACAGGCAATTAAGGCAGCGTGTATTGTAGAATGTGGCTCAGTGATTCAACATCTCAACAAAAAATGGATGTCGTGAAATCTCAATTCTGTTAGATGTTAGGTGAAAATTTTTCATAACAATTTGTATGACAAACTTTGAAGATTTGTTCGTAAAAACACCAGAATAACCTAATAACGGTTCAAGAAGCCTCCTCGATTGGAAGGACTAATGAGAAGGCAATCTTTGTTGCAACATGGGCTAATGCTCTAGTTTTAGCTTAGTCCTCACTGTAGAACAGGTCAGGTTCAGAGCAAGATGTGTATTCACTACACCACACACAACACCTCATCTAGTCTGTTATCGATACTATAAGTATGGGTCCATGTCGAACGATCTGATTGGACAGTGCAGATATGGCGTACACTATTGGCTACACTCCACCACACTTACAACTCACCTAAGGCGTCCATCTTCCGATGAAGTAAGTCCTGGGGTAGATGACACCGTCATGCACAACAGGTAAGAGAGCATGAATCACTAATTGGAGCGTTTTTAGACGGTGTTTAAGTAGTCACCCGTTTCAGGTCCGTTTGCGCCACATGTATGAAATTTCATACACTGATCAGCAGATTATGACCCAAATATACAAACTGATATCAACAGTTGGAACCTGGATATCGACTGCGACGCAGTCACTGATCTGACCGAACTCTGTGGATATTTTTCTAAGCAGTTGATGGTGTAGAAGTACAGGTTTTGGTTCACTTATAACAGTTAGTTTAGATGGCTGAAATCGTTTATCTAAAGTGTGAATATTGTGAACCGGTAGAACTCGTATCAGCGGGAAAAGTGATAGAAAATGTTAAACAGCGGATTTGCTTACGAAACGACAGCGGCTGCAGGGAATGCATGGGCAGTAAAATGGAAGTCTTAGACTTTATACTAATACAGCTCTTGTTAGTCTGAGCCAGCCCTGGCTACTGCTAGAGAAATCTAAGTAGCGCAAAGGTGCTGCACATAGGAGAATTGTAGGACTTTTGGTCCTCTACTTCAAATCGCGGCCACATAGAGTAAGAAGTACAACTAGTCCTTATGTAAGCAACCGTGGATGTCTGCGATCAGTAGACACTACTCAGTAGTATCAGCTGCTAAGCATCTCTATTGGCGATATATGGATATTTGTTAATGTGAGTCTGTGAAATTCATTGACCTCTTCATTAGAAACACTAACCATAGTTAGCTGAAAGATAAAAAGCAATTGCCAACTAAGAACGTACTATAATTATGGCATGGTTGCCCTTGCATGCGAACATTTCCTTTTTAGTATATTCATAATACCGTATCAAACACTGCCTGGCTCTCATTCAGCCCTCTGAGGAGAAGGCGTGAGGTAGGCGAATTAGTGAACAAGTGACGACAGACAGTATTAGACGAATTAGCGTACGTTACGTTCTCACGCCGCACTGGAACATTCGGAACTTTCAACGTCCACAACGGGAGACTTCAGGAAGTAGGCCAGATAATCGTATATGAAAATATTATGGCAGGCTGCGGAAGACACCTCTCGGGTTTGCATTTTTGGCATCGTAAGTGCCATTATTTCGAATGTCTGAGTTTAGACATGAAGAGCTGTTCGTAAATTTCGTCTTAGTGCTACTATTTCTTTACGTTCTCATATTTGCATAGCTGTTCAGCCTTAGCAAAGGCCACACACAAGTTGTTTTTTGTGGTGATGACGCCGGTGATATGTAAATAACATATTCGGGGAATACAATTTATTTTTACTCTGTTAAACACCACTGTTAGAACAGTGGTGTTGGTTTTTCGAGTGGTTTCAAAAGTTTACACAAAATGTATGCACATGAAATGCAATCAAGACGGGCATGCTTCACTAATAATATCCTCTTAGGGGAGCATACCACGTAAACGTTGAAGATATTGCAGGACAAATTCGTCTCCACTAGCTTCATATTAGATGTGTTGAAAGATCATACGGTGAAAATCAAGTGTTTTGAATCCAGGTTAAGTAATAGTGACATGACTGATGAGAACCATTTTGTCGGGACTGAAACACGATTACTAGAATTTTTTTCACAAAGGGTTTTACACTTTTAATCAACAGAGAATGATAGTGATAGGTACCAGAACGCTTCGTCTACCTGGCTGAGCTGACGGATCCAGTGGAAATACAGTTTGTTCTCAAATTTAACAATATACAGAAGCTGCTTTATGCACGAGAATCTTTCTGTTTACGCATTTCATGAACCTGTGCAAACGGAACATTTTCGAAACCGACTACCATTATTATGTTTGTTCTAAAGTGTTCTCTTCTCGGACGACGATTTGTAAAACACCACTATTAAAATTTTACTGATTTAGTGCGTTGTGCAAAAACAAATCAGAAATAATTACGGGAATTTCATATTCTGTCAGCACCAAAACTACTTATGTTATGAATGAAGGAAACTTATGTAAAATGAAATTTTCTTATTGCTTATGTCTCTGCTCATTCTACGCACAGTGGCATCTCAACTATAGGCGTGTTGTAAGGCAAACCTTAATCCATATGTGAACTTCTGGTTGACCTCAAAGAACAATTCATTTCTGGGCCAGTTTAATGTAGGTGTATACAAGACAAAGTCACTGAGTGTTAATTAATAAACCAACACCATAAATTTTGACTTATCTTGGTAATAATTGAGTTGAAATATTGTGAGAATAATCAGCAGTTATGAATTTTAATGAAACAGAAGCGATTGGTCTAACTTACTAATTTAGAATGAAAGTATGAAAGGTCGCACGAAACAGACACCTTCACAGGTCTTCAATGCATTGTCATACTGTCACGATCAGAATATTCAATTCGGTATTGCTAGTGTGTATTGACCTGTGAACGCACTACTAACGAAAGTTATCGAGATGTGGTCAAATCAGAAGAACTAAATAAAGTTAATCAGTTACTGTTTGATAATTTACTGTGTTTTTCCAGTTGCTTTGGCGGCTAAATTAGAGGAGAACGGTCATGCACGTCAATGACACACGTACATTTAAGAAAATATAATACCGATCAGTCTTTAGTAGACGTCATACAACCAGTAGGTTCTGGTTGGTCGGTTGACGGTTGTAAACATTGTAGTGCCATTTTAGTTTAATGCTACTGGAGTAGGACAATAAATTTCGGATTGCGACGAACTGCACCACTGACACCCGTTAATAAGAAGAGCCAAGATACTTATCACCCCGACCGTCTTAGCTCCGAATGAATTTCCCGTCTCTAGTCAGACGATTGTGAGGCCAGAATGCTGACCAATACGAAGCTGACCACGAATCAAGCATAGACAGTTAATCACGTCGAAAAGGTTGAGCAAGTTGCTTTGTGGTAATTAACAGATCGTCTTCAAATAAACTACAGAAACTATCTTATTAATCGATAGGATCAGGATCGTAACATGGGTGACATGTTGTGATCAGGGTTTCATTCAAGCCCTCTCAGTAGTGCCAGCCAATCTCGAAACGGCCGTTTACCGTTTTGTTGGTGGTTATTAGGACCAACTGCTTGTAGAGCTTATCTCAACTTTTCCTAAGGAGGTGAAGAAAAACTCGACAGTGTGTAAGAATAGAATGAAAGGTTGGACGATTTTAGTCCATGAAACTGGAAGCGTAACGAATGAGGGAAGTAAACTATCTATTTCTCCTGGCCTTATTTTTAGTACCGTTACGTGCTACACTTGCCGAACAAATGATGTTTCTGCCACTCAGTTGTAAACGGAAACATTCACCGGCTGTAAAGCGCCTACCAGATGAGACCGTTGGTAATTATCTTCTCCATCAATTTTGATTTTCACTAGTTACGAGAAATGAATGACACCATTTAAAGGCAAAACGTTCTCTTTCATTCACATACCTTGAAGTAAAATCACACAAACAATGTGACTGGTTGGTTGTTGAGACTGTCTTCGGAGTTCAGTCAGACTCACACAGTCAGCTCATTAAATACGCCTAATATGACCCAGTCAACATGTTGTCGTACTCAGTGATGCCCATACAATCCATATTTACTGGAGTCAATGCTTAACAGCCTTTCTGTCTGACACTTGAACCTTGCCTACCGGCAAAGACAAAAATATGCAATTGAGTTTGATCAGGCATCCCTATGTGGAATGCGAGAAAGACTCAGCGAAGAGTTGCCAAACGATGAGAAGAAAAGTCTAATTTAGGAAATAACGAACTATGAGAAATGCGGCAGTTTCACACTTCTGTGTGACAGTAGTTCACGTAGAAGAACTAGCATAGAGGACAGGCGTCTTCTGACGACAACAAACTTTGATTCTAGTCATCTGTTGGATGAATGTGGTGAACGTCTGGACTTGTTAATTACATTGTGACGAAGCTCATCTGGTATGGATATTTGCATAAGGCGACATGCATGCGGAGTTCCTTCGAAAAGGAAGCCCAGGAAAACAATGATGGAATGGACGATTAGGATGCATATTTGAAGTGGAGCTACGTGGAGACCAATCGTCTGGAAAGATGAATCCTTATTGAGCTTGATGGGAGAATTGGTGTGTGAAAGAGAAAACGGCCAGCCTTTTCAGCGCATTTTACACATACCCATCATAGAATGAAGGGTGTACTTGGTGGGTCATTTTATTCAGGCATGATGAGTAAACAATAAACCAGCTTGACTAAACCTTGGGTACAATCTGAGTGATCAGTCACTTGCACTCGTTAACCCCTCGGTCCTTGAAGGGACAAAAATTGTGGAAATAAATTTTCCGTTCAGTTGCATCTGGTAATTGAAAGCGTACGGGTGCGGTGATTGAAGATTTAGTCATTTGAGTAAACGATTCTCTTCTTGATGAATATATAGGGAACAAAATTGGTCGTAGCGCTTGAGGTCATTAGTTCATGTTACAGTATGAAACTTCGGGCCATTGCCCCCATGAATAGTGCGCAGTGGAAAAAGAGGGAGGTTTTTTGCTCCGTGAACTTACACACCCTGTCTGATACTTTTGATTCAGTTCGACTTTGTCACAAAATCATGATAAATGTTTCCCGGCTACTTGCCAACGGGGTGCAAAGTTACCTTCAGAAACTTCCCCACAGCAAGTGTGTGTAGTTACCAAATGAATGATTAGCTACTAATCAACATATTGAAACCGTCAGAAAAACGATGAACAGGTCGTTCAGCAGAAAAAACCAAGGGATCAGACTGGTTCACTAAACCATATTCTGAGTAAAATCTTGAAAGGGTTATGTTTTCTACCTGAGTATGCTATCAGTGTGATAGCCCTTCTGGTTTATACAATGGGATAGAAGTTGGAAATCAGAAGAAACAACTCTCTTCGAACGGTTATAAAGCTGGTGTTGAGAAAACTAAACGCGGCCATTCCTACTGCGGTTAAATTGATTAAGACAGCTGACAGTAAGAAAATGCGTATCAGTGATCACCAAAATCACACATGAATCCTTTCACAAAATATGCAACTTCGCAAACTACAAGAGAACACTTGTATCGCCCCCTGAATACCGCCAAAAACACCAACTTACGCAAGGACCAGATTCGAGTGAATTATAAATTTATGCTTCTCTACTCAGGCGGTACTGTCCTGCCTTCGTCCACAATGGCAAAATTACGCTTTGTGTCATGCGGCTTGAAACGATCATAATCACTAGACGCAAACTCTTCACGTTTTTCGTCGTCGCTTTCACCTGACGATCTAAACCAACCAGACCAATCAGGCGCAATGTTTATAAACGAAACCTTGGTAAATCCTGCTTGAACTCTGTTTTCAGGCCAAACTGAGCTCAAATAGAACGCAGACTCAGTTGAAGTAATACAGCTTGATGTGAACACGTTCTTGCTCCACAGATCATTTGTTTTGAGTAGAAATGAAGTCTGGACAATCATATTAACTAGTATTTTATGATGAGCAGCTGCTATTCCTAGCACAAAGACATCTAATTCATATCAAGTTTCACTGTCTTCAACTACTCATTCCCCACACATTGAAAACTGTGTTGCGTGTGCCGTTATCACTGAGTATAGGGAACAGCAAACAACTGCTCTTCAACTAACCGATTAAAGTTAGGAGACCAGACTCTTATTTTACTGTATTGCCTGCTAGTTAGAGACCTTTTATTAACAATAAAAATCCAATCACCTTTTAGACAAAAGACAAATTGAGGGGAATATGCGGGAATTATAAATTATCTTTCGGAACGTAGAATGCAAAAGTAGTCCATCTTATGGAGTGAGCTGAAGTGTGATAGTCAAAAAGTGCGATGGAGATAAGACTTTCAAGCTGTCTTAGTTCGGCGTCTAAAAGTGAATATTCTGTGCTCATGATTACAAACCATTAGACGTGAATACCAGTAGTTATCTAGTTATTTTTATTTTACATTCGTAAGACGAAATCTGAATCCGACATTCCTTCAAGCCTGCCTGATAAGCTACGGTAAGTATTTAAGTTACACAATGATCGGTTATGCTAGCCATGACGAGACAAAATAGTAGTATTGATCCAGTTTCTGGTTGAATAACTAATTGGGTTGGCATAATGAACCTTAGTTGGATCATATTTACTGCTGGGATGCCTAGCTATTCAGTGGGCAATAAGGTAATGTTTGTTAATTCACCTATTCCAAAATACAATAAAGCAAACTTACTGGTTTCATCAACAATTGGTTGCAGAGATATGCCAAGGTAGTCGTTTAGACCTGTCACAGAGCCCACAGATTCATCAAGCCCATGAAAATAGTCACCTCCGATCACATACATAAAATGTGGTTTTCCACATCCTGAGAGTTGGATGGTGTGAGAATTTTCCAGCTGAATTAACAATATCGTTTCCAGGAAAAAACAAAGAAAAGATTTCGTTTACGTTACTGTCTTTACAACAAGATAAGATGAGTGTCGCACCATTCCTAGCAAGTCACTTTAAGGATAAAGCGGATTCTGTTTAATAAGTGACCTTTCGATCATTCTTTTGTATGCTGTGTTCATACTTGCAAATAAACCTGGGTTGTTTCAAACTACAAGGTATTGACGTTTTATGTCTTATAGAATCACGTTTGTTAGACCGATTTTGAAACATAGATGTAAACAGTTTCGATATTGAAGACAATCCTCCGGCCAATTAATACCTGCCGTCACGAAACTCTTAATCTTGTTTGATAACTAATAGTGGTCCACTGTAAGAGTATGCTAGGGGAGAAGTTGACAACCAACTGTATAAATTGTACCAGCGAGGAAGCCGGAATCTAATATAAGCTGTGTCGCAGAAGTCAAACTCACATAGGGAGATTCTATTGAGGATAACCTTGTCATTAATCACTCGGCTGAATTCAGTGAACGCTAGTGAACGTTTTGACACTAACAACGCAGCTAGGGTCAAATGTATATGTATATATATATATGTTATACACTCTGTAGTATGCATGGTTATCCTTAGTACAATCAGCTATTGTGATGATTTATAGAAACATTCATTTGTTCAAAGCAGTTTAAATTTGACTAACAAGAATATACTACTTAACTTCGACTAACCTGATTGTTTAACTTGATGAGAAATGTCTGTTGAAACAAATCACTTGTTTGTTCCGGAGCAAATGTCACGTTCACTGTCTGCGATCCGCCTTTTTTTGAGAAGAAACGCGAAACGTTCAGTTTTTTATTCCTGTAAAAGCAAGTCTTTTACACGAACCGCATAAAATGGACTACTTTGATGTTACAGAAAGGTTCCAATAACTGACCGCATGCAATCTGTTGGAGTGCAAATAACTGTTTACCTTCCATTATTTCCCGAACATTTTTTCTTTGAAGTGTGATTATTACGGTTAAATGAAATATAGTGTTCCGTAAAGTTACTCCATGTATATTGCTAAGGAATTGTAAAATAATGTAAACGAACTGAGAAAAGGCCATGCTGACATCAATCACAAGACATGTTTCTGTGCGCACGATTCTTGTTTGTCATTTAAACATATATCTTAAATTTACGAAGTGATGGCGCGCTGGTTTCTAATTCCATTCTTGGTGTTTTACCTGGCAGTGTAATTGATACACCTGTGCTTCAGTAAGGACTCTAAAAAACAGCTTGTGACGGCATTGCACATCTACCAGAGAAAATCGTTGCCTTTAATGACTGTCCACCACAACAATCCCAGAAAAACCTGCGTCGGTTTTTAGATATTGTTACTTACTGCTGTCATTTTATCCCACACTGTTCAGAATTGTTGAAACCTCTTGAAAATTTGGTTAAAGGATAAATCCAACCATTTTATTTCATCGTCTCTGGCCAAGACTGCACTTCTCGCAGTCAAAAACGCTTCATCACAAGTGACGACTTTGGCACACATACGTGTAGACGAAGATCCATCTCTCATTTTGCGGGCTGGTGATATATTAGAGTCACCTCTGAGCACGGCTCTGCAGCAGAACGCGGGCGGTCAATCCCAGCTTTTATTGTTTATATTTCGCAAACTTCCACCAACGCAAACGTGTTATAGTACCTTCGGTCGTCAGTTGCCGGATTTCTTTCTCGCCATTGAACACTTTCTTCAGATGTTGAAAGACAGTCGCTTTACTACTCTGACAGATCGCAAAACACCTATTTATTCTCTCAACACCAGGCCTGACCGTTATTCTCCGAGGGAAATTGACAGCTGGACTGCATCTTCCAGTTAACAACAGACATACGGTATATCGCGGGAGATAGAAACACTGTCGCCAACACCTTGTCCAGAGTTGCTTTAAGTAGTCTACACCGAACAGACAACTGATTTGAAAGAATTAGTGCGAGAACAAGACAGCGACCCAGAATTGCAGCAGTGTCGCACTCCTTCCCACGAACTTCGGGAGTTTCCTCTAGCCAACTGCGAAGGAACAATCATATGCGACACAACGACAGTCAGCCCTCGTGCATTTGTACCAGTAAACGTCTGACGGTTTGGTTTTAACAGCATCCACCGCATGTCTCATCTCCGCATATGAGCCACCATCAGGCTGATTTCAGACCGATTCGTATGGCCGAACATGCATAGGAACATACGAGAATGGGCGAGAACTTGCCTTGAATACCAATGCATCAAAGTCCACCGGCATACCACCACAGCCCTCAACACACTCGCTAACCCGACGCACGCTTCAGTCATGTCCACGGTGACATAATCTGGCCGTTGTCGTATTCAAAAGGTCATCGGTATATTTTGACGTACGTTGATCGTTTCACCAGATGGCCAGTGGCAATGCCTCTCCCAACACCAATACCGGAACAGTTGCGCGAGTGTTCATGGACGGGTGGATTTCAAACCATGGTGTTCCAACGACTGTAACTACTGATAGAGGTACACCATTCTAATCAGCGCTGTTCAAAGACTTCAACCGGTTACTCGGGGTCGATCACATCAAAACCACTACATACCATCCGGCAGCAAATGGCCTAGCTGAATGTTTCCATCGTCAGTTGAAGGCCGCTTTAAAAGTCCAACTAGCCCCGTAGCGTTGGACTGATCACTTACCCCTTGTCATACTTGGAGTTTGGTCGACTGTTAAAGAAGACGTTGGCTGCACGACCGCAGACCTAGTTTACGGTACGACACTTCGCCTCCCTGGTGAACTGTTCTACAAGTCGAATGCTGACCGAACTAGGTTCGACTCTAACACCCTCGTGCAGCAATTGAAGTCATGAATGGCAAAAATCCGGCTCCAGCCCACTAGGTTAAAAATCAAACAAGAACCAAAGCACACCAATCTGGACTTTTTTGTTTTTGTTTCCTTTCGGGTCGACGCTGTTAAGGCCCCTCTTCAAAAATCATGCTCCAGACCATTCCATGTAATTAAGCGACTCCTCAAGTTTTTGCGATCGATTGCAATAGGTCCCACGATACAGTCAGCATTGATAGACTTGAAGGTGTTCATGGTGAACCCCATCCAGTTCCTCCCACCGCTTCTGAGGTCGATCCTCCTTTTAATAACTCGCAGTATTACCAGCCCATGTGTAACAAACAGCCCGTGCCTTCTCACTCCATCCCGAAAACCTTTATTGACCCTCCCCCGCGCTCGCTCAGGGCGAACGGTCAGATGGCCAACAGTTATCAAAGAGTATTGTTTGAATTGGTTCAAATTAACAATACACTCCTCGTGCGCGTCTCGTCTCCTTGGTTCTCCTGCTCAGCCTAGATCGGGATTGTCTATAGTGAACCATTCAATGACTGCTTTCTGCTCTGGCTATTCATGTTTATATCTTTATATAGGGCTAATCCACTTATTTTCTCTCTTTCTGTACAGGGTTTAGTATTTTTATTCGTGGTTGTGTAGTAATTAAGTATCAGTGTGAACTACTGATGTATTGCTGCCTATGACAGTGATAACAGTGATGATGTGGTCATGCAGATTTACAATTTGCAGTATTGTTTAGAAAAATAAGCGCAAATAGTCACATCTTCAAATCAAAATTAGAAGTACGGTCAGGTCTCATAGGGAAATCATTTTGAAATATAGACTGTGGATTTTATAGTAGGTCCGACGAAATTACGGTGTATAACCGTTCAACCATACATGCTAATGAATGATACATTGATTAGTTATGATGTTTACGGCCCAGGCAATCAGACAACCTGTATAGCACCCATAGGTGAAGGTGGTTTGGCAGTTCGATCAGGTTCAAGTTAATACCTGCAATACGGCGAACAACAATGATGATTTGTAAAATTGTCAGTCGGAATTTAAATTCCGGTAGTGACAAGTACATATACTACGTGGGGGTCCCACTGTGAGCGGATTTCGAATCCAACGCCTCTTTTTGGAAGGTGATTAGAATTCTGAGGTAACTGCAAAATCTGCGACCGATCAGCGATGATGTCCACTCTATTCGAACCAAGTCCCCTACTAACCATCAGTAGGTAAAATTTTTAAATTTATAATCCGTCATCCGAATGATATAGAAAGAAAAAACGCATCAGTGTGCAAACTGAAGCACATTGATGCACACCTTGGAAGACACATGTGTATTATATCCGTTGTTCATTGATGATCGCAACCTCTGCAGTTATAGAAAATTGAACATGAATTGTGTCATCCAAAACACGTTTCATTGTCAAGCACCTTTTTACGTTACATAAACAGACTACTTATGAGTCAACAGATCTTCATTTGGACTGTCTTTCATAACGGGATCTCCAATTGTGTTTGAAGTAGGATATGAGTACCCACCAGTGGGTTGATATGAAAACTGGACCAAATTTGTGAAATAAAAGGTTTTGAAAACTGTGGACTGACGATTTCAGATAATGAACCATTAGTGGTTTTTGATGTGAGCCCAAACGGTTTAGTGTGTGAGTACAACTTGTAATCTCATTTACGAGTAAAATGTTCGAACGGTCTCGGCTAAATTATGGTGTTTCGGCTGTGTCGAGTATAACATAAATCTCGTAGTTGTTATCTGACTGTCGCACGAGAATATGAACTGGACTCCAGATCTCGTTTGGTGTGAGAAAGGGCATTAATGACGCGTTCTAACAAAAGCGGAACTCTAGTCAGGCTAGTATTTCGAAGAAAACTATCTGAAAAGCCTGTTCGAATGCATTAGATACGGTGAGTGTGTATCAAATTATCCCCGACTGTTTAAAACAAAAATGTTGAAAAGTTTTCGTAGTTAAATTTGGTTGGTTATCCCGTTTAAAGGAGAAGTTTGCTCTTCACGGAAAACACCATAAATATCAGATTTATGATTCTGAATACTCGTCTGTTTAGATGGTCATTAGACGTTACTAACCTGGGAGTATAAGTCCATTATTTGGAACGAACATAAAGACGGGTGCTCCGCTGGCATTGTTCGTCCCGCTTGCCATCGTTCCATCATTTTCCACGGTGAAACTAACCGGAGCTTCTGTCTGATTTCTGATCGTCAACTGACGCTCAACGTATTCGCCACAAAGAACAGCTCCGAAATCCAGTCGATGTTTATTATTCAGGCTTACGTCCTGTTCCTCTAATCCGATAATCTCAACACTAAGATCAATTAGAATGGAAATGAGGAAATCCAGTTCATTTAAAAATAATATCAATAGATTAGCTACCAAAGAATCGTGAAAGAAACGAAATATCACTTGTTACGATTAGAAGTAAAATGGGTAAACGAGGGTTTTCACCAGACAAGATAGGGGAGGTTGATAGGGAAGTGTACGTTCTAATCAAGAAGTGTCTAAAGTCTTACTGAAAGAGTTAATCGATCAAAATCAAGATATTTACGTAAAGTAACTTTGGCATACGTTTCCTGAAATAGACTGAAAAGGGTTATGTGTGTTATGGTAGGCTATACTGTCAAAATAACTAATTCTGAAACTACAAAAATACATGCGTCTTTCATAAGAGTCCGCATCACTCGTACCCGTATCTTGTGTTGTCTATATGTGTCCGTGTGAGTGACAAAAAGTTGGCTTAAAATCAGATCGAGAAAGATTTTTTCCTAAAAGAGAGTGTAACATCACTAGTCCACCTCTTGAAGCTCGTACGGATGAACTCAGAGATAATCTACACCAGATACACTCGTCTCCATTATGCAGCCAATTACAAAGACAGTTTCACTGACTATCACTCAAAATCTCATCCAGCCATTTTCACATCTTAGAAAAACAGGTGACTGCACCTTCCAGAAGTAATTACCATTAAATATTAACGTCTATGCTGTGCAGTCCTAAGGCTTTACTGCTTGTACTCACACTATGTCAGTAGTGTTCGCAAAAGTCTAGCTACTGAGTAGGACTTTCTATCAAAAATCAAGTCGCGGTAAAACTAAATGCTACCAAGTTGCAGTAGAAACATATAAGCTTTATAGTAATCGGAGCTCACCATGGAATTACACATTTTCCAACCAGTTTGATGGTCAGTGGACATTTCCACACACGTCCATTTGAGTTGTTATCAGACTTTGGCTTCAATACCGGTTCGGAAAGCACTTGAAGACTATCTGAGCACCATGAATGTCCGAATCTGGGAGAAAACTTCAAATGCAGTTTGCATATGCCCTCACGTTTCAACTGTTTGAGGGTGTTTACCAATTCAAACGGTCCGACTGGATTCAGGGGTGTTGTGGATAGCTTGGGAAGGGTATGAGAACAGAACTCAGTATCCTGTCAGTTTGTGCCGTTATTATAGTGCACATCTATTAGGAGTGGTTATTTTGGGATGTGCAGACAAGAATATGTTGGTTTTCTAAATATGAACTGGAAGAGAAAGTGAAAGCTGAACACAATCTTTCACGAATAATTGACAAGATTACTATAATTAGTTTTGATACTCATCCTAAAACCGATACCACACGGCTGAATTCCTCCTAGTGTGGATTCATCAGGTTACGGTAATTTCAACGGGAGATCAGACCAGTGACATTTTATGCTATGACAAAAAACTCTTATCATCTCGACCCCAATTTCCATAACCATTACTCGTAATCGGGGAATTTATAGATAGTTAGAATTTAAGTTGTCGTTCATTCTGTTAACATAGATTAAGGCGGTCAGTCACGGATTGTCAATTTGCACTGGGTACGGTCGATTGAGTTCAAAATTGTGTTTGAAATACTTTTTTGGACGGGCAGTGGGTTTGACTCGTAGAGTGGAGGTTTGTTGATTCAGATTCCTTTCAGTCAGACTTCACCTGATGAGTCCAAACAGGGATGATACCGGTCACCTAGTGTTGGTTCTCTGACGAGCATCATAGATGCCTTTTAAACAAGATTTTGAGCCCCTTCGGCTGTAATGTGTATACACTAACAATTCGAGATTGAATGTGTCCTTCCACGTTAAGCTAAAAATGATTACTGAGACATGTGTAACACAAATGATGGGTTATTTTACTCTGTGCAAGGTATGCGCGTAACATTGTAGCAACTGTTGACAACCAAAATTGGTTTGGTTTAATCTGTGATGTCGCTACATAAGTGAATTGCTGTCACTTCGATAAACTTCATAAACACGCGTCGATCGATTCCACTTTAGTCCGGATATAGTGACCACCGTCAAGTAGTTAAGCGCGAGCTGATTAAAAGCCCTTGCAAACACAATGAACACCACTTGGTTAGACGCCCGAAAAAGATGGAACGACCCTGTTTATCTGAAGATAACAGAAAGTCCCTTCCACTGATCACTGATTTTACAGACCGTCGAGTCGGTGTGGTTGAGACCATATGTGAAAATGATGGTTCATTTATCAATATTCATCACGCTAACTCAATAGATAAGCTGGACATTTTGAAGAACAATCTAGTTGACCTCAACCGGATTACGTGAACGACGAAACTAAAGTGGTCACTCATTTCGTCGCCGTCCGTCGGGACAACAGTTGACTTGGAACTTTAGCTATTGGAGCGTAACAACGCTCCTGGAACAAATCTCCTCCCTCTCCTTTCTATTCTTCTCACGAATGATGAGGAAGGGTTGGTGGTAGAACTGACTAAATGTTTTCAGACGGTTTGGGAAACTGGAGACGTATCTCGCGATTGATACTTGTCAACAGTACTTCCTATTTTCAAACAGGTGGTCCGAATTTTATGCGACAACCACACAGGCATCAGTCTGATATTTGTTGAGTCCAAGTTACTCACTGGTCTCATGTTGCGTCGTGTCACTAATATCAGGTGGAGTTGGGTGTGTGAAGAACATATAGAATTTTAGTCCGTTCGAGGGTGCATTGATCGCACTATTAGCTCGCGATGGATTTTGAAGCACCGGCACTGTTACAGGTTGTTGACGATCATGGACTCCTCGGACCTGAACGGCTACTTTCGGTATGGTTTCTCTTACAGTTTTTGGTAGCTGCCTTAGTTTTACCGGGGTTTCAAAGTAGCGTTTGAGTCTACTGAGATTGTTTCGTGCCCATTATGCAAGCAGGGTGACGGACACCTATTTTGGGCGTTCATCGCTTCTACTGCTTTTTGACAGGGGCGTTTCATTTATCTCCTCCCGCTGAGCGTTACCATGGAGGACATTCTGGAAGATTCGCCCGGAGGATTCAGTGATCTTATGTTGGGTTTATCCGCAGAGTAAAGTTGAGCAACACTAAGTATGCTGACGGGACTGTATCATTTATCCCCTCTGTCGAAAGCATTCAGGTCATGATGAGCAGTGTGAGTGACCGTGCTGGTTTGTATCGAATGCGCTTTGTACATTCAATTGTAAAGTATTACTTCAAAACTGAAGCAGTCCCACTCCTACCTTCTTCACCGTCAGCAATCTGCTTGAGTGACACCATCTCATCAGCCTGTAATACTTCTGATGAGAGAGCAACGAGGATAACAGAAGGTGTGTTGTCTTCGCCAACCTGCGTTATTCATAGGGTCAAGAAGACGTTCAGCCGTCAATGAAAGGAATGGTACATTATATTCTTTTGCATTCTGTTTTTCCATATCTTTCGAAAACGTGCATCGTTCACGTTGAAGTCATCAACATCTCACTGTTATCTCTTCAAACTAGCCTTCAGTAAGTTGATTGGTTAGATCATCAACACAACCATTCGCCGGTGCATATTTTGGAACGCTCAAAATGCACGATCAACTCATCAACTAATCGCGCTGCACATTTTGCGGTGATTTGGTCATGCACTCCACCGCGTACCAGCTAATTCGTTTCAGTACCTGACTTTGTATACACAGACCACCAACAGTCGGTTGATCATCATGCATCAACGTGTTCACGAAATACGAATACCCTGACTATTCAGTTGGGTGAAGTGTGTAGGTGTCATCTGTCTGGCTGAGGTCCTGATGATCAGTGAAATCGGTGGTTAGAAACGTTATCTTATATGGTAATTTGCCGCAGGCAATGGCATGCCTCTTTTCAAAATATTTACATTTCCTTCGGTTGGTGTTCTCATTATAATTTTTGGTCTTTCTGATAACGTTCTATACTTCTGCGTGTCACTGTTGTAATAAGCGGCAGCCCTATCCACACTGTCTTCTGGTCAGGCTCTAGGCTCATGTGAAAATGATTATTTAGTTGCTTCGTTGCTTTCTTCATAAACTTTGCTCCTGACTATTTTAAATATTGATTTTCTGGTAAGGGTATTTCAATTTGTTTATCGATGTTTTCACTTGCACGTGTTTCATTGTGTTTCTGACCTGCAGTGGCCCGATGCATAGGCTCACTTATAAACGTCCTTGTGGAGTGCGAATTCTTTTGATGAATAGTTTGGCTTTCGTTCATTCATTATTTTATCTCAGCTATGTGTTGTGTGGCGCAATTTTTGAAAACACATTTTTATTGAAAGAGTAATCCGGTACTAAACATTGTATTCATAATTTCTGTATCATATGGCAGTAATTTTTAAATATGCTGAATAACTCGTTGATGTACGTATTTTGTTCTCGTGTTTATTTGAAATCAGTTTTGCTTACCACTGTTGGTTTCAGTCAAATAACCGTTGATTTATAGACTGTCATTTTGGTGAATTTGTTGGCTGATTTTTGGTTCTAACTACTGATTTCTTTTAAGCAATCATTCAGGTATAGTTTATGTACATAAAATTTCAATTACCACGATAGGTGTTGTTAAAGACACTTTCATACATACTATTTGGATTTCGGTAATATGTGCCAGTTTTGTTTTTTCACTACCTATCTTCACAAGATATTAATGTGGCGGAACCAATATATGCCTCTTCCTATTCGTACATATAAAACATTGTGAAGTCGGGACCGGACCTGTTGGATGAAATGCCGTCCTGTCGCATTGACGGCTCTTCTTGTGTCGTGCGCCAGTTGCTCCTGGTCGTTACTTTGTTGGAGTTGAGTAGGTAGTTCGCTCGAAGTGTTCAAACCCCACTCTCAAAGTGTGGCCTACCACCCAGGTCTTTTATGTATTTTGACCTATTCAAAAGAATTATATTTACTAAGCGGAAACTTTTAGATAAAACGGAATAGGCTTTTGGAATGTTGGTATTCAATTATACAGTTAAAACTATGTAGTTAAAGAGAACCAACCTGCAGCTTATAGGGACTAATATTTTGAACTACTAAGGTGCATTTTGTTTGCTGTCCGGCACACAAATGTCCGAAATCCAAGTGGTTCGACTGCTGGTTAGAGATGATTAGAAGAGCTGGTCGCACTATTGGACAAGTAATTTCGAGAAATAACGTATTTTCTGGCCTGAAACAACAATAAAACAGTTGAAGACACAGATGAGGACGAAGATATACTCTAAGAAAATTTCAACTATATCGACAAAGTAATATTATTTCGCAGTTCGCCTTAATAAATTGGTCTTATTGTCATAAACACGTAAAACCCGTAACAGGCGTAATTGCTCCACTAAAAACTTGTCATTGACAGAAAGGATTGTATTTCCTGCTAACCAACTATCATAGTAGCATCTGAATAGCGTACGTGCAATTAGCTCTGAAAAGTCATCGATGGTAAAACTGACCGGAAGTAATTAGTATGGTTTGTTTTGAACAGACTACTGAAGGCGTTGTTGCTGTTTACACAGTATGTCAATGCTGAACATTGACAGAACTTCTGATTGAACACTGTCTTATTTCCATCACTTTGAAAGCCTATAATAAACTTTACTGCGATACCATATTTTGTGAATTGTGTTGTAATGAAACCCTATCAGAATACGTCACATAACGTTTGACTATCATGAACAAGTTCTAACAGTTTTTGTAAATCAACTCGTCGGAATAAAAATTACGAAGTTACTTAAGAGTTTTAAACCAAAAAGTTGACTAGCCAAGTTTGTTCACGAAACGAGATAGGTAGATAACATGTGGATACTGTTTAAAACTTTTCAGGAACACAATCTGTTTTGCAGTTCCTTGCCAATCATTAGTTAGGCGTACTCGGTTATCTCGACCAAACACATGTCTATAGAAACGTTAACTGGTGAAATCTGAAATAATTTACTCAAGTGGAGTTTTTTGATGCGGCTTACTTCAGCGCTTCTGCAATCCGTAGATCATAGCAAGCAGGGGCGAATGAGTTGCTTTACTGTCTGTGTTGTTACTATCGCACTAATAAATCTACATTTGCGTAACTGATGAAGGTTTGTAGCTGAAGGATGTATCATAGCGTTTAACTTAACAAATAACCGAAACATTGTTCACCCTATTGTTTTTAACTAATTCCGGGACATACAACATCACTGTTTATCATTGGTAGGACTCAAATGGGAGGGCTTATCGTCGCTCCCCAGTATTATATAAATCGCAGCTTATGATCCAAACAGAACGCCACGTTCTACCGTTCGAATGAACACTACCATATCTGAAGGGTTTCAAACTGGACAAATGTGTTTATATATCTTACCGAAAGGATGGTGGAAGGTCAGCTGCGTTCTCTGAGCCGGGGCCATTAGCAACAAGACAAGCCAAGCGATATACTGCAGATGTACCCGGCCAAGTGCCATATTCAGCAGCCAGCTGTACGCGCTGTTGTACAATCTGCATCGATTGTTCATCTGCGATTTCTGTAGCCGAATTCTGACGATCTTCAACATTATTTTCCATCAGAATAGATGGATATTGCCTAAGTATTGACAAAAAGGCTTGTCTATACTGTAGACTATCTTCTTCGACAGCTTTTTGTCCGAAATGAACTGTTGTGCCCTCTGATTCTTCAGTACACGCGTCAGCGGGTAGTTTAGATCTCATTGTTGATATAATTGAACTTTTATGTGTGGTCGGTCTCTTTTGAGATACAGAAGACCTTTTATTCTAAGGAAAACAAAGATTGAAGAGTAAGCATTTGCAAGTAGAAGTATTTATTGACCCGAAGATAGAGATATTAAACAAATGAGGAGTGTTTAGTAAAGCGATTTCACTTCTTGCCAGTGATAAATGCAAAAAAATGTCATTAGTCCCCCAGTCGCCATTATTTATGATTTTAAAACACCAAGGGTATTATGACACATCAAAGTATTTAACTTATGACGTTTAAAAAAATCATATGTACAGATTAGTCTGGCGATACGGTTTTATTTATTGTCTATTAAGAATACTTTCTTTTAGGGATAGAATGTCGATCGCCCTGGAAAAAGTGGATGTTTTACTGAGGGAGTAGCTAAGTTTGTTTATATCCTCATTGTATATCACGGTTTCCAGCAAAAGATAACCACGAAGAGCAAGTAGAATGCCGATAATTGTTTTTTCACCGGCTCACTTCTTTTACACTTCCAAATCATGTGTTTATTGTTGCATGATTGTCTCCCTCGAATAAACGATTAAACCATCTTGGAGAGGGGTGGTCTTTAACAACAGTGTGACTTCACTTTTCCATGCGGATGTTCTTAGCTATTCCGCTACCTGAAGCGCCCCTGCAATCCGGATGTCCTTTTCGGACAAAATAACATATTCTTCATTGGGTTCATCACCTTGATAATCCTAGATGTCCTCATTAGAAGCATTTGGACGATTAAGATCAAGAATATTCTGGGCGACCAAATACGTAGTGGATGCCTGTTGTATTCACTTGGTTACAGGCAATAATGAATTCGAGGCAAAGATTTCTAAACTCATGGATACCTGGTGTTATCCTTACTTCAAAGCCGGACTCTAGCAAATAAATCGGGCTACTGTAAGTGCAACACAACATTTAACATACTAATCTTTTCTAGTTAGCCATCTCACTGACTATGTCCACTAAACCTATCTCTGTCGTAATATGACCTAAGGGACCTCATGCAGTTTACTGGGTTGAGTAGTGCTTATATCTAGTGGTTGTTAGCGTACGATTGTGTTTAACGGCAAATCACCAACTGACGTTTGTTCATACTTGAAAAAGAGTGCGACCTACTTTTATTTCGTAATCATCACATTGTCGAGTTAAACTAGCCGAATAGTGAAACTCATTCTGCTGAAGTAAAGAACCTGAAGCAATGTGTACTCAATATTATACCGAAATGCTTTGCTCTCAAATCACAAGATTGTGATTTTTTCTAATAACTAAGGGAGTCAAGTTTTCATTTACCACTCTGCAGTGAGATTAGCCTGTTTATCTGTTAAACTAATCGATGCCGTTACAATTTTCTACTTTCACAAATAGTTTGTTTTTTTGATGACGTAAAAAACCGATCAGTTATGTGGTAGTCGACCACGTTTTCAGTAGGTGCAAATTTTCTTCGGTGATTGCAGTTGGTAACCCAAGCACCGTAGCAACTAGGAGGAGAGAGCATTTTCTGTGATTTTGTTAAAATGTGAAAAGCCAACGGCTGATCACTTTAAACTGTTTTATCCAAATTTCCGAATAATTCTCTCTTTGGTTGTACGAAAAAATACCGTTTATTTTGCTGACTGTTTTGAAAAACACTAGTGCATTGACATGAACGTCGAATATTCTTAACTTCGTGACCCAAACAACCTATAAGCATAGTAGCGAATGTAATTGTAGCTGTTATCTTCATGATTGTTGTAGAGTGGAAACACGTGAAAGAAAACTATCGTCTCAGGAGTTAGAGAACGAGCCCAACAACACCTTGTATCTTTTTAGAATTCTGTTTTTCTACAGGTTTGATTTTTAAATGGGAATGTTGCGTGATAGAAGGCAAAACTCAGCAGTTTTCGTTACTGTGATTTACTACTCATGAGTAGTAAAAAAAGCAAATGGAATATTCTTCATACCGACGATTAATAGGGAGGAAGCGAATGTATCATAAACCAATATGTGAAGTACTTAGTTGGTTTAATGTTTAGATAAAAATAGTGAAAGTGTACAAAAATTTCCCAAACGTGATTTTTATCCACGGAAGCTGTAAATCACTGATAAAACGGAATATTCACATGAGCAACGTCATACGGCAAAAGCAGTAGATTCCGGAAAATGGAAAACCATTTGAAACAGCCAGCCTATGCTTCCTTTTTATGACATGAATAAGGTTACGGTTACACTATGATAAACAGCTTGGAAATGACTCATGCTAAATTAATTAGCGGTCTCACAACGCTTTAAATAAAGCAAGGCTGTGATATTTAAAATCGCTTGTAATTGCAAGCAACAGGACGATTTACTGAAAGAGGCCAATCAAAACTAGATACCATGGAATGACTTCCGTCATATATTCAAAACGGAACCGTCATGTTCAACTGTTTAAGGTGAGCATTGTACAGTTCAATGCTGTTCACTCAATAAGACATACTTTTCAGCTGGTTATTTTCCAATAGAAGCACTAAGCTCGATTTTAGTTTCTGCAGGACTTGATCATTAGCAACAACTTTGTAACGGACACGACTTGAATGCCAACCTAAATGTCTAGCAACACATTTGCTCGTGAGTAATAGAAGAACTGACTAAGGCTCACACTGTAATTATGACGAGGACATATAATGGATAGTTATGACAAGAGCGAAGACCAGCAAATTGTTAAAAAGTTGTTGACTGAAACATCTGTGAGAGTTCTCAAATTAAGAAAAAAGGTGAGTAGCAGTTAACTTCTGTCAATTGACTCCGGTTGTCCGTATGAACATCTTACCACATTCTTGCTAATTCTGCAACAGTAATATTGAGACGATCGACAGTAAGTGAAGCATTTCAGTTCAATCTGTATTCTGATAAATAAGAATGCATTTTACCAATTAATCTGAGTAGGAACAACCCAGTGGATAGTCATTAGTCATGAGTTGAAATCAATTGGTAAATCCGATCCGATCCGGACAAGAATACGTACTGCTGATGAGCTCTATTAAGAGCGAAACTTGAGTGTACTGCTTCCTTTCGAAGTGGGCTAGACGAACGGCTTATCTGAATGCGAATGCGATCAAGTATGGGTGGTGTTCGGTTTTGAAATAACCTGAATCCCAGAACCTTCTCTACTGACTCGTAAATTATTGACAGCAGGAACCATTGGGTTTAGCTGAAGAACAAAGGCAGATTTGACACATCAGTAATACATTTTGAAGAGCTGGAACACACGATTAACACTGTAAATTTCATTCGGCTCCCCACCTGGATCAAATACTACATTGTATTTGAATCAAGTTTCTAGCGATATGCTCGGCAGAACTGTAGTTGAGGAGCGCGAGACAAATATCAGATTGTTGCAGTAGTTATTTTAACTACATTTACTCTGTCCTCGAGTTATCGGACACTCAGACTGGTGTGCGTATCATCTTAGCTGCAGATAAAATTACATGTAAATATCGCTGGTCGAAGGTAATCAGGCCTTTTTATTGGTGACAACAGCATCCTCTAGATGAGTATAGTGGGACAGAACTAATCGATGAAATGGTTTCGGTTTAATTCCAACGGCTCAATCATAGTGGTAGATGTTTGGCTTTTAATGCACTGTAATTTACAAAGAAATTTAATCGTCTGCTTAAAAGTGTACTTGGTAATGGTGGACAGTGAACATGTCAAGCTGTTTTTTCAAACCAAACACATAAGCCATTTGCCCTTGATCCTTGTTTATTCGATCACTGGGAAAATTGATGGGGTTGGTAGCTAGAATGTTCACCGAACCTTGCGCTTTCTGAAGTGCTGCCGTAGTAAACAGAGTGACTTTATCTGCGCGCAGTTGCTTGAGCATATACTATTTAGCTGCGTGCGTTTCTGGCTCACGCAATCAGTTAGTTGTGTTGATCGTGTATTTGCTGCATCGTAATTTAGCTGAGAAGATTAAGGCATTGTTCAGTCTAAGTGGGTTTTTGGTTTCAGTGGTTTTCCCATTATTTAATAGACGAAAAGTTGTTTTCTGTCCACATCTGACAGGAATATTGTGTTGGACAGAGTTAGACGTACCCAAAATATTTCAAGTCATTCCTGAATCTAATCGCAAACAATATACCATTTGAATATTTCTTTACTAGGCTGGTTTGATTAATTACACCTGTGACCTCTTGTTTCATTAGTGTTGTAGGGTTTCGTTAGTAATCGGGTTAGTGGGTCATCCAATTCCATGCTGTCAATATGCTTCGCACCATTCATGACGGAATGAAACGACGACTTTGTGTGAAAATACAATTAATGACTGGGTTTAACGTACTTGTAGAACATGGATGATAACAAGTATATATTCACATATATTAAAGGAATTTACTCGGAGCATTCTTACTACTCAACCTCTATAACCAAGGCGAAATATAGCTTAACCAACATAGTGATAATTCTCCTTTTGTATCATTGCTTATCTCAGTTCCAATATCTACAATTAGGAAGTGTATACAAAATGATTTCACCCTCAAAACGTCGATTACATATCAATTTGGTCAAAAAGACAATGCAACCAAGTTGGTTCACTAAATGTTTCTGCTTTAAAATATAGTCCAATAAAAAATCTTACTTAAATCGAATCTCAGAGGTAGCTATCGATTAACAAATTATGCAATATATTACTACAGCTTACCTTTGAGGATTTGAGTGCTTTTGGATCCAGGGTAATCTCTGGACTGCCAGATATCAGTGTTTGTCTTTTAGGCTGTAAGTTGTTTGTTCGAGCTGCCTCGGATTGTATCAGAGATCCACTCAACCGGGGAGTGAAACTGATGACAACACGCTGGCTCTAAAAGAAAACAAAATTGAGGAGATATGATGCCGCGAAAAAACTGATTTAGTTTATATGAATGGAGTAAATACGGTATCAACAGGTTTGACATATAGTCTACAAATGTCCAGAAAATTGTTGATAAACATTCAGCTTGCTCTCAGAGTGAGTAAACAGTAATTTTAAAGGATTCCCATATTCCTCGAGAAATTCCATGCAAAGAAGGAAGTTACAAAAGACTATAAGAACAGCCACACTGAAAGACACCATATAGATCCGAAAGGTCCATGATCGTCAACAACCTGTAACAGTGCCGGTGCATCAAAGTTCGTCGCAAGCTAATACTGCGACCAATGCACCCTCGAACGGACTAAAATCCTATATCTTCTTCACACACCCAACTCCACCTGATATTAGTAACACGACGCAACATGAGACCAGTGAGTAACTCGGACTCAACAAATATCAGACTGATGCCTGTGTGGTTGTCAAACAAAATTCGGACCACATGTTTGAAAATGAGAAGTACTGTTGACGAGCATCAATAACGAGATATCCCTCCAAGTTTCCAAAACCGTCTGAAAACATTTGGTCAGTTATGCCATCAAAACCTCCCCATCATTCGTGGAAATAGGAGGAGGAAGAGAGAAGTGAGCTGTTAAAGGAGCGTTATTACGCTTCAGTATCTAAAGCTCTAAGTCAACTGTTGTCCCGACGGACGGCGACGGAATGAGTGACCATTTCAGTTTCGTCGTTCACGTGATCCGGTTGAGGTAAACTAGATTATTCTTCGGAATGTTCAGCTTATCTGTTGAGTTAGCTAGATAAGTAGTGATAAATGAACCATCTTTTTCACATGTGTTCCCAGTCACACCGACTCGACGGTCTGCAAAATCACGAATCAGTGGAAGGGACTTTCTGCTATTTTCAAATAAACAGGGTCGTTCCATTTTTTTCGGGCGTCTAACCAAGTGGTGTTTAATGTGTTTGCATGGGCTTTTAATCAGCGGGCGCTGAACTACTTGACGGTGGTCACTATATCCGGACTAAAGTGGAATCGATCGACGCGTGTTTATGAAGTTTATCGAAGTGACAGCAATTCACTTACGTAGCGACATCACAGATTAAACCAAACAAACTGTGGTTGTCAACAGTTGCTACAATGTTACACGCATACCTTGCACAGAGTAAGATAACCCATCACTTGTGTTACACATGTCTCAGTAATCATTTTTAGCTTAACGTGGAAGGACACATTCAATCTCGAATTGTTAGTGTATACACATTACAGCCGAAGGGGCTCAAACTCTTGTTTAACAAGCATCTATAATGCTCATCTTAGAACCAACAGTACGTGACCGGTTTCATCCCTGTTTGGACTCATCAGGTGAAGGCGGGCTGAAAGGAATGCGAATCAACAACCCACCACTTTACGAGTCAAACCCACTGCCCGTCCAAAGAAGCATTTCAAACACAATTTTGAACTCAATCGGCCGTACCCACTGCAGATTGACAATCTGTGACGGACTGCTTTAATCTATGTTAACAGAATGAATGACAACTTAAATTCTAACTATCTACAAATTCCCCGATTACGAAAAATGATTATAGAAATTGGGGTCCAGTTGATAAGAGATTTTTGTCATAGCACAAAATGTCACTGGTCTGATCTTCCGTTGAAATTACCCTAACCTGACGTTTGTTTATGAGGTTTGTGGAAGTGACAACGATTAAGTTATGTAGCAGCTTCTTCGGAACACACCTTATTATAGCAAATTTCCACAGCCGCTAAGGCTTGTTCCGAATGTTGGTTAAGTTCTTTATCCACTCGTCTCAAACTGTGTAATTTTTCTTTCAGTGGTTCCTGTTGAGCTTTATTGACACTGTCCTTGCTGGAATGCCAGTCAATTTTCTTGTATTTACGAGTGTATGATCTCTGAGCAAATGAAGAACGAGATTAAGCAGACACGACAACACCAGTCGAGTCCTGGCGTATGCTCCCAAATGCATGATTGTCCTAACAAAGTGGAACCACCTGCAAATGACTGGAATATTACCTCTCACTTGTTGTCCACTTCTGTCTTGATTAACATTTTAGAAGGTTCGCTTGACTTATCCAATGATTTTTATGTTGGGCTTCGTTTTGATGCTAGGTTCAGCGACGCGGAATATGAGGATGACACTATCTCACTTACCCCCTCTGCCGGGAACGTGCAGTCTATGTTGAACAAGCTGAATGGACGGTTCAGTTTTATGTCGAATGCGCTACGTACAATCACACTGTAAAGTGTTCCTACCTTCTTTATCGCGGGCAGTCCGCTGGAGAAGTTGGATACTTTCATATACTTGGATAGTACTATCTCATTAGTCTTTACCAATGAAAAAACTTTCGGTTTTCGCTAAAATAAAGAGTGTACAATGCTTCTGTGGATTATCTTTTGATCCATTTTGGAGACGTGGTTTATTCGCGATGGATCTAACTATACACATGCCGTGGTCGATCACCGTTGTTTCCGTCAATTAACCCATATCAAGTGGATTGGTTGTTTGGGAATTACGGCCGTTTGCTGGTACATATTCCAGAATGCTCGGGGTGCATGTTCAACTGGTCAAATTATCAGGCCGCACATTTTGCGATGGTTTGGTCATGCACTCCGCCGCGTACCAGTAGATTCGTTACAGCACCTGACGTTATATACACAAACCACCAGCAGTTGGGTGGAACCACGTGATAGTCATGCATCAACGTGTTCACGAAATACGAATACCCTGACTGTTCAGTTGGGTGAAGTGGGTAGGTGTCATCTGTCTGGTTGAAGTCCTGATGATCAGTGAAATCGCTGGTTATAAACGCTATCGGAGTTGTCAGTGCGCTTCAGTCAACAGCGTGCATGCATTTTTACTATTTTTAATTTGTTCTTTTTGTATCCTCTTTGTTGGTTTTTAATCTTCTTAAGAGGGTTTACTTCTCTTCCCTTAGTTCGTGTTACTGTTTTTATGGGCAGTGGCTCGAACCACGATATCTTCTGTTCAGGCTCTGGACAGTTGTAATGATGATGTTGCTTATAGGTGGTTAGAACTCGTTAGCTGATAGAATACGGTTGAGCAGTTTGAAAAGTCCACATTGTCAACATTCTTATCCTTTGATAATCAAATTAAGATGGGACAGAAACTGAAACTATTCCGTTGAAATATTCATCAAAATTGATGTTCAGTCAAAAAGTGCACAGGCCAGATTGATTCTATCCCGTTAATTGTAACTATACTAGACAATGATGAGATAAGTGGAGTTTTCATTTTTCAAGATGTAAATGAGTCACACAAAGTGTGCGTGATGACTGGACGATTTAACATTTCAGTGAACATATAAATGTGAGAAAATTTTCTGGTTTCCTTATGTCACTTCCCGGTCGCACACAAAATTATCATAGCAGTTACCAGCAAGCCTTTACTGGACTGTCTTCAGCATAGCACAAATTCAATTTAATATATATATATATATCGCGGTTGCTGTGGTGGTTCTAATGGTGTCATGTTTTTTTTCAATGATGGTAGACCATGACGTCATACGTTTTGTTTAAAACGCAGTCAATACGACGTAGCCTTAAGCACCCAACATAGAACATGTACACGAATGCCATCAGAAAAATGGAGCTAGGAACGATCGACAAGACTGTGACAATTTGACCACGCGACTCGTGGAGCGCGAATATCCAACGATGACCTAGACAGTTATATACACAAACGTGTAACGCAAAGTACTGCTGTGTTGTTGGCACCATCCTTGTTTTAGATTGAGTAAGTCATTTGAACGTCTTATCGGGCAATTGGCTCATCCTTGTTTCTATTATATCCTTTTACAAGACTACCGTCGGAACTCTTACTTCGGAAAGAAGTTGTTCCCCGGTGTCTCCACGTTGCACCCAGTTGGTTTGTTAGTGTAATGAGTAGACGAAGTCAGAATGTTTGGTTGCCTGTTACATATCCAAGTGCCCAACACCAGTTAGTCAGTGGGTCAGACAATTAGTATCAAGGCAAGGGCAAACACTGTCTATGTAGAACACAAAACATGTTAGCCGGAGCGTTTGAATAGGACATCTGCATACACGGATTACGTCATACGCCGTACGAACTCGAAAAATCTCCACCCTTATGGCAGGTGTGAGGTGTATTTCTTAGCAAGGTCTTCATGCAATAGAAGGACAACCAAAGACAAGCTATTTCGTTTTGATGTTTTACTGCCATGGAACACCGTGGAAGGAGCGCTCGGTAAAATAATTGACAGTTTTTTTTCATTGCCTCAGATTGACGGTTTTCCTAACCAACGTACTCAGCTGCTTCAATAACCATTTGTCTAAAACGTTTTGCCACTAGATCTGAGACTATGACGCCCCGAGTTTGTTATAGGAAATCTGTTTAGATGTTAAATAAGTGTTCCTTGAAATATACGGTCATACTCCCTCATTATAATTAAAATTCGAACAGTTGAAAATAAACTTGATCTGTGCTGCTTATCCAGTGTATCTTTCAGTGAAGTTCTGAACAAATCAGACGACACATACATCCAACATAGATCAAGAAGAATGGGGCTGAACATCGTAAGGGTCAATTCAGCTTGCCTCTGCTTCTACTGCATTACCATCACACATTTGCAATGTTACGCTGTGATCAGCAGATTCAGAACCGCACACCAAACATGAGTTTGTATTCACGGAATTCATTGAACCAGCTGAACAATATGAATGGTAATGACTGAATTTTGAGGATTTAGATTATTCCAAACCGAACAACACCCATATAGTTACCATGAAGTGATCGGAATCCGTAAACTTCTAGCATTGGCGTAGAACATGTACACTCGGTTCGATGGAGACTGTAACTTTAGTCTAACTGAGAAGTTATTGATCACGACGTTATCGATTGTAGGAAAGAGAGTTTCTGTGTTTTTACTGCTTTCATAGTGATCGGGTGGAGTGGACGTCAATTTCACAGGCTTGTGGTTGACCATTCGGATATGAGTGATCAGTCATGTTTATTGTGAAGTTAACAGTGACACGGGTAACACGCTAGTTTCATAAAAACAAAGACTGGGCTCTTAATTCCCGCACGGATTAGATTACACGCTACTTATCAGCATTTTAAGAACAAAAACCTAATCAAGTGTCTCCTTATGGAGTGTGCTCTCCGAAAGGCTTATTTCAATGCGAAGGGGGCTACAAGCAATTGCGAGTGGTGTTCAAGATGAAATGGTCAAAATGACTGAAACTCATGAAAAGTTAGCATTTATATTCTGGCAGATCTATTTGAAGAGAAATACTGGAGTTATTTTCACGCGACCTTCTTTTGAACAATTGTATAAAGATCTAATTGTATGACATAAACGTAGCCCTGGCGTTGAACTTACGTGTGTACAAGATATCTTTATGATTAATCTGTGCTGCACTTAGGCGTGATAACTCAATAAGTTTTATTGGCAGATAATACACTTCTGAACTGGCGATATATAACTAATGATAGCATATATTATACTGATCCATCTAGAGGATCCACTTTCCATAGGCCATATGGTCTACATCGACAGATTAAGACCATTTATAGACAGTATCATTATGGTAGTAAAATCCTCTTCTGCGTCCATAGCGATTTAACCAAGTTGGCTTCCATTGATGCTACAGTGTCACATAACCAAGAAGAAAAATAGAAAGCCATGTACAGAAAGACAGAAGAGAAAAGAAGGAGACGAGAAAGGACCTAACCACCAGAAATAACAACATCTATATTCAGTCATTCAACATAAATGTGACTACACCTGGTAAACAAACAACCGAGCTGTAAGTGAAAGTAAGGCGTCATCAGCAAGACAGCTTGCTCAGGGCTCTCACTGCATTAAATGCACTCACTTCACAGACAACCCAGTCAAACAAGGACAACGTTCATTTCACAGAGCTTGATCAATCGCCATCTCGCCTACCGTCTCAAGTCACAAATTCTGTGAGTCGTGACGTCCCCAGCTGGAGAGACGAACCAGATCTACAGTGACCAACGTCATCGTGAACAATTTCATTTACCTAAGCCAGGTCCACATTTGTCCACTTCACACCTTACGCCAAACGACCGCAGCTTCGGCAAACAATGCTCGGTGTGATAAACGACTATCTGGCAACCCCACTACACGGCCTAATAATCTAGGCCTGTGCAAATGTACGGATTGAACAGAAGAACTCGTCTGAAAATCAGTGTCAAACACTCGCTTCTTAACCTCTTCCTTACTTGCTCGCTGATGCTACTCGATCTGAGCGGCCGAACGCAAACATTATTATTCAAACACCTGGAGCTGGCCCACGTCTTCTACCTTGGGCGGCCAAGTCTCGCTGCCGTAAATTAACACAGCCCTCACCATCGGCTTATATCCGTGACCATCAAGACTCAGGGGGATGTCTCTTTATTGCCAGGAATGTTCCAAATTAAAGAACACTGCCCTAGCCTTAGAGATGCGCGGTTCTATTTCAGTCCCTACACCTCCGCCACAGCCACCGCTAATGTAGCTTATTAGGTATACAGACCGGCCAACAACCTCGATGATTTCATTATCCATCATTAAATCTATGTAATCACAGCAATATTGCGCAAGCACTTTGCACGTGGTGGCTGCAAATCAGAACTTGAAATGGCCTCTGGTGTTGTTTATGCTGCTTGAAAGTTTTTAAATCAGCAACACCTTTTCGTCAGCCTAATCAAGATCAGTCAGTCTTTCACCAGGTATAGGTCTAGGCCGCCATCATTTGAATGCCGCAGATAATCCTACTTTATTTTATTTATGAGGAAATCAAACAAAAATTGTAAAAAGGGACAGCCTTGTCATATGCCGCTCATAGTGTTGAAACTGTCAAATAGTTAATCGTAAACCCTAACTAATTACGTTGCACAGCTTGAGATGGTTGGGTCATGTTCTCCGTATACCAGCTGAGCGTTTACCGTACCGAGCATTATATACTGAGACCACCAACAATTGGGTAAAACCGTGTGGTGGTCAACCAACAACGTGGTCACGAAATATGAGGACTTTGACTGCTCCATTGAGCAAAGTGGGTAGATGTCGCCTGCCTGGAAGGGGTCCTCGTAATCACTCAAACCGTTGGTTGGAGACGCTATCCGAGACGGCGCTGTGTCGCAGTCAATGGCTTACTTGTATCCATACCATTTCTAGTTCTTCCGCCTAGTCTTCTTTCATTAATTCTCAACCTTCTTAGTAACGTCTTCTTCTAGGATACTCCACGTCACTGTTGAGGTGAGCGGCGACCCGAGCCACAGTACCTTTTGGTCAGGCTCATGGCTGTTATGATGATGATTATGAGGATGAGCAGAAGTATGGAAATAAAGCGTCCACAGTTTGTTCACCCTGTGACTCTGAAAGTGTAGATCGATCGACCGAATCGAACGTACCTTTATAGTCGAGGCATACGGCGATTGATGGCCGACGGCACACATGACACTGCTCCAGGATTTGACGGGGTGTGAAAATGTGATTTATACATCCCCGCCCAGGGCGAAACCCTACCTGTTCTTCTTTATTGTTTACCTCACGAACTGCAGTGAGTCGACGAAGTATAATGGATGCCATAACCCTAGAAATGACTGGGGTCAAACTAATTCCTCTATGGTTTTCGCAAGAATTCCTGATGCCTTTCGTGAATATAAGAATTATTATTGCGTGACCCCAGCACAAAAGGATGATCTCCGTCGTTCACACAAATTGAAAAAACTGAGTCAAGGCCTTTATTGACGCCTCCCCACATTCCTTGAAAAAAGCCGACAATAGATCATCTGGACCAGCAGCCCTGATACGTTTGAAAGTCGAAATGCCATTGCGAACCTGAGTATCAGTGGGTGGTATTAAATCAACCTACCAGGGTGCTACATCACAAATTTATGGCGGCAACACAATAGAAGCAGGAGACAAGCTAAATTGACCCTCGAAGTGTTTCGCCCAAAGCTCTCACCTTCTGGACTTATTATAAATTAGTGTGCCATCTGCCTCGCTGATAGCTTCACTGACAGACAGTCGTCTGGGACCAGTTGCACCGCTCAACTTAAAAAGTTTACCGGTGTTCCGTGAGGCGAAGGCGGTTTCCATTGCCTTAACTTTTTCCACCAACCAAGTCTCACGATCAGCCTTTAGACAACGTTTCAGCTTCTTACGGATATCTCTTTTAGACTCATTATGTTAACTATCAGGAAAAATCTTCCGTCTGGCTTCCAACAACTCGAAAGATTTTTCCCTGAAATTCAACGTTTGTTTAGTCCATGTGCCTCTTTGCCGCATGCTACAGAACGTGCTTTCTGAATGGCCTGTAAAATTTGAATCCAGCAGCTAGGAAGATGTTCAGAATTAGTACGACTAAGATAGCACTTCAAGCTGGTTTGGTACTTATTCTTTACCGATGATAAAGCCAGTTTCTCAACAACTAATCGTTGCTGTCGGTGGGGTCGTTGTCCAGCAAAAGTAAGAACAAAAAGACAGCCTACCAACCCATGATCTGAATCCAAGTATGTGCTATATTAAGAACGACAGTCTTGAATGGAACCACGCCATCTATAACTAACAGATATGTGGTCTATCTGAAACCAGACCTGATTCGGAGCAGGTGAGCGCCAAATATAGCGTTGACGCGCACGATGCCTAAAACTAGTGTTGGCTAAAAATAGCTTGTGTTCAGCGCACAGCTGCTACAATCACCCACAATTATCCAATCGATGTGATACTATCCCAAACCTGCCACTTAAATGAGACACAGTCTCATAAAGGCGGCCGACCTGGTCATTCGTATCTCCAGCTTGCTTCTAGAACTGGCCTTAACAGAACCTGCCAAGCTGACGGCACAAGTTTACTGGTAACAGGAATCCAATCTACCATTGAAGTTGCGGCCATTGTGCTGAGGATTAGACCTACTCCAGCTCACCAAGTAGCGGTAGCCATAGAGTCACCCGAAGTGTATAAACAGAATCGGGTATACAATGACGGTGTTGTTAGTTCCGTACGTTTATTACTGTCCTGGCTTTCAGTCTCTGAAACACAACAAACATCGGCATCTAATAAATTTAGCGTTCGTGTGGGAGAGGCCTGTCAGCCTGTCTGTTTTAGAGTGCGACCGTCGAAATCCTGTATAGAAATTGACATTCTAGGTCTGAGCAAAGGACGAGGAAGGCCTTAGCTTGGATAGTAAGAGATTGAACTCACCGGCAGTGTCACAGCTTTACCGACAGTGTGACTATTATTAGTTATGTCTACTATAGAACCAGCACAACAATCACCGAAAAATGAAGGGTCGGGAGGGGCTCAGAACTGAATTTGATAGGATAGTTAGAAGGGGTCAGTAGTAGCATTTTTCCGCCTATCCATGCTGCTGTATGCAGCAGATAGGGCGACCAGGTTTTTACTGCGAGACGACCGATGTTATATAGAGTTAACAGTTTTGTGAGTATTCATGGTTTTGTCTGGGGTGAGATACTGCCAGGATGCCTAGACCTTACTAGGTCAAAATGTCTTTTGAGATCCACTCCCGAACCAACTTTCTTCCGGATTCAGTTTCGCTGTCGCTTGATAGAATTACATGGAAGTATCTAGACCAGAAATTTTTAACCGACTAGCCTCGTGTATCATGGTGCACCTTTACAAACTAGACCACGGGTCCCGTGGACAGTATTCTAATTAGTGTGAATTGTTCTTTGCAGTTGATACGACGGATGCAGTTCACGCACATTGCCATACACAGTCAGTACTAACTTGCAGGTTTGGTCAAGTTTCCGAGAAGAAACAGACAATCAGTTTATTTCCATTGTTGCCAACTTTTATGTTACAATCTTTACATCAGACCATTTTGAAACACCACACAATCTGCAACGTATACATATCCTTTATGTGTTTGCTTTCAATGAAATACTAAGCAGTATTATGATACGTGAGCATAACTGCCTGCGTGGTTCGATCGGAAAATCTCTCGAAAACTGAGTAGAGTATATCGGTTGAGCGTACAGACGGTTAATTTATGTTTCGTTGTGTTCAACAGAAGAAAAATCAGTTTCTATAAAGAACAAGCATTTTTCAAGATTGAATCATTTCTGACATTGTCATTAACCACATATTGTGCGACATAAACGCCACAAAAACCATGGAACAATGATGAAGTATAATTCCTGTATTCCTGTTAAGGCGACAATAGTCTTAGCGTCACATTTAGTTGCTTTTACGCATACAGTTGTGACTGACGCCGGCAACTAACAACCTTTTGACAAGTTGCTGGACGCGTGGCATAGCAGTTTACATCTATAGAGTTAATTTGGAGAACTGACATGATAAGCGCTCACGACCTGTGATGTGAATGATTGTGGTCCACCCCTTATTGTCAACGTTTACTGTCTCTGGTTACAATGATTGGAAGTTGTGATGTCAGCATTTTATGCAGGTCATCTTCATATCCACTCCTTGCTATCGGTCATGTTCTTGCTTGGGTTTACCTGAACTCGGGTCAAAGTGAAAAGCCCTTGCATCTTGAACCGTAACGGTTATCGATCTCTCCCGTAGAATACTCCACCTGGCAAGCAGATATTCTCACAAGTAAATCTTGTTTTCACCTAGAGTTTATCAACTTGGTTTTTATAATAGAAATCTTTTGCCAAAAATGCAACGTGAAACAGGAGTCGCTCACTTGATTAGGTTCAAGTGTATCAGCCTGAGGATAAATGGTGAGAAACGAGGCACCTTGTGTCTGTTCTGTTTTCTCCGTGTTTGACTGATCCGAAGTTGGAACACCCCAAAATGCTTGCGGCAATGTGAAGTACGACTCGATTGGTATAATTTCGTAAGCTATCGGTTGCACTGGAATTGCTGGACTGTTTGAACCAATTCGTGGCTGCGGATGTGTGTATGGGTTGGAGGACACATGGATGTTGGTTACGGTGAACTCGACTATATTGGTTTCACCCAAGGGCGTGGGGTCCATCAGAAGCTTGGTGGCGGAGAGCTTCAGAGGAGAAAAAACTCCAACACCAGTGCAGGGAATGCTGAATTCTCTAAAACAAATAAATTAGTTTGAAAGTAAACATGCCCAGTTATCAGTATATGAGTGTACAAATATGAAAGTGTCGTAGCCACCATAGTGGCGGTTCTGAGAATTTTACTAGGAATTGTAAACAAACACGTCCTCGTTGGAACCAGATGTTTCAAAAGCCTGTGGTACTCACATTAAGCTGGGAATTTTTTCGGCTTACTTAGATTTTTTCTTTGTAGGTAACAGTCTATCAACAGTTCTGTTGCTGAACCAAGAGACAGTAATTTGCGTGCTGTTAACCGTCGATTTTCGAGGGCCTACATTCTGAAGAACGTGACCAAGCTACCTGTTTAAACAGCCATAGTGTCCTCAACGTTGTTGTATGGCATCAACAAATGAACATGGCATAAAATTTTTTTTCTCTATGAATCGTTCACATCAACAATGCTTGTGGTCAGTTCTGAATACCTGGTGATCCAATGGGTTCTAAAACGCCAAAAATCTCGCCAAGTAAACCAGGACATAAATGTAACCATAGTGGTATTCAGACATTTTCGTCGGTTTGGAGAACTACATAGAATTTGTTGCATGAGCAACAAAAACCATAGACTAAGACAACATGATGTTTTTCAAGCAACTATTCACTGTGCACTATTGGAGGTAGATAGTGAAAAATGACAGCTTTAAACTAGGCAGCCCGAAATGTTGTGAATTTCTGAAGAAACACGCAAGCAACCAGCGTCCGCAGTCGCAAGACACGTCCCGACCACCAGACAGGTTATCCACCCAGTTTGTTCATTCAAAATCCTATTACGTCACTCGAATCCAAGATTCTTGCAGTTTGCTGAAGCTGTCGCAATCAGTCGACTAAACCCGACCCTGTGTATTCAGAAACAGTTACTCGTAAACTTGACCCCCCCTGGACTTAGTGACCTTTCTTAACCCACCGATTGACTATCCAACCTACCCCCTATCTATTCGATGTAAAACAACCGTTTCATGTTATTGTAAATTTGGTACTGACGAGTCAATACGAAAGGCTTGCATCTACCAGTTTTCGTTTTCTGACTGTTTTGTTTAAATTTCTGAAGAGATTGAAACTTTAGCGAAACGAAAGGTTTCTCGATTAATTCAAGCGCGTTGTATTCAGTTTGCGATATGGCTAACATTTCGTTTCCAACCATCTTTCTTGATTCGGTTCATTATTTTCTGATGAGTTCCTTTGGATCCTGGGGGAAAATTAAACTCCACCCTTTTGGTTGTTTCACATACAATTTTCTACTGTGCACACATGCACTGAGTGATTTTGTTTTATCATTGAATTGTAATACTCTTTCTCTCCTTGAGGTTAGTTCGTATCATTGTAGTCTCAACATATTATGTTTCTGGGCTTCAAATACTTCGTTTTTAGTGACCTGCTATTAGACTAAACACCACTGGCCGCTCAAGGTACAAAACGTTCCAGTCACATGCCTTCCTGTCTCGTTCCTTCGGATTTACGGTGGATGCGAAGTGCATGAGTGAAACCGTACGTGGTACAAAACATTGCACTTGTGGCAGTAATTATACCTAGATGTCCCTTAGTTTACATCAATGTGACATGCCATTCTGGGAGCGAGTGTTACCAATCATGTGTCTACTTAAGTTCGTGCAAACTGTACTGCTTGCAATTATGTATCAAACAGGAAGCGATTGTAACGATTTACTTTGGCACTATTTTCCGTATCCCTGTGAAATTATCAAACGAACGAACCAAAAGGTGAGTTGACCATTTTTGGATGCACAGTTGAATTTTACTGAACGAACATCAAAACTTAATCCCGTTGATCAAACAAAGGAATACTAAAGTTGATTTACAACCACAAAACTTAACTATTGCGATAACACGATCAATGTGGTCAACAACACGTGAAGCAACTTTCTGCAACGTTAATCATGTGGTTGTAAAATGTAGGTCAAAAATGTATGTACGTGCATATCACGAAAATGGTACTGAAACTGAGGAACTGACCTTTGTTCCTTCAGATTGATTTCAAAGGAATGAGGCTAACTCTCAACTTGAGACAACTGCTGTCCGTTCATCTGCCCATTCGTAGTCGACGGTCGGCTGTTATCCTCAATGCAAACTCCACTGCTGTTCATTCTGCCTCTTATGCAATATGCTTGCTCAGTGGAAAGCAAAACTTTTAGGCTGAGCAACACTCACAGGTGATCATGGCTTATGTATTCACCTAAGCCGTTTGGCTCCTCCACTTTGAAAGGGAACACTGGACTAGTGTCAGCCTTATTATGGTCTAACAGTGGCACATCTCTTCCTGCGGATTAAGAGTTGCACTCCGTTTTTTGTGTTCCTGAGGTGACCGTGTTATTTACAACAGCAGCAACTTCTCAATTGTCATGACTGATCAATTACGTCCAAACGCCAACATCCTCATGTGTTGTTGCTTAATTCAACAGTACTCATTACAGCAGCATCCAGTAACAAACGGATGAGCAAGACAGACTTGAAAGGCTGGTTTAATTGGTCGTCAAACATACTATATTAACAGGCCACATAATTAATCCGGACTCATTATTCAGGATATTGTTAAGTAATAGTGACTCAAAACTATCATCATATGGTTACACTATGGCAAAATCAACAGGTCTTTTGTACTCAGAAGATATAGATACAACCGATCTTCCGGCATACAGTGTGCGTTTCATGATGACCTGAAAAGTTTGATATGTGTGGTTTGTTTTTCCCAATTGTTTTTATACGTACCTTGCAAACTTTACTAGTTTTTTGTATGCGAAAAGATGGCAAAGGTGACATCATACTTAAGTTTTCACGAGCTGCGCAGAGAGAACAGTATTACAAATATGAATACCCCAGTTTTGGATTGATAAGCAGCCGGTTAAACATTAGTATGCAGCATACACCAACCATTCTAGTAAAAACGACTGGAGAGATTTTACTTTGCAAACATGGCTAGGGTTAGTGGAGTGATTTCTCATTGAGTTACTGTTCAGTTTGCTTTGAGTAACAATAATGATCAGTGCGTTGAATTAAACTTATCTCCAGGTTATCCATCCATATATATTTCACTTAGCCGAAAAGTGGCTGTTATTTTGTCTGCCACACCTCTTTAATTAACGGCTGTGCAAGTTGACGTGTACTCTTCGACTGAAAGTTGTTTGACCAAACTCACAGTAAGTTGCACTACCGCTTGCTTGTAGCGCATACTTTCTACCTGATTTATAAGACATTGCGACATGAAAATTAAACTCACTGAGTGACTTGATGGTTGCTTACCTCCCGATTCCTGTTTTGCATGTGATTTGAAATGAATAGTCTTTTGGTTTAGAGGGCGAGAAAAGTACCTCCAACTCCAAAGTGTCTTTCGGTAGAATTGTTCCAAAACCGTTATTTGGTTGAACGTCTACATACTGAAATGCAAGATCAATTTCAACGTATATTATCGAGAACTGCAAGCTGATTATTCAAGAATATCTATCCTTCTTAATGTGAATCATCAAAAGCAAATTACTCCATGCTGTAAAATTATTTATTACACGCCTTGACAAGATCACTAGTAGAAATACTTCGTAATACTCGATTAAAACTCACGCTCACAACAGTCCTTATCGAACAGTCATTTATGATAAGTCATAGTGCTAAAACATATGGCAACGCACCACAGATGTGTTTCAACTCAACATACTCAATTATATTCTTGACCAAATGATTCAGAGTTAACAACACTTTTGACTTTTCTGAAAACGGGTAACGTTAGTGCAATTATTTTGGAACTGTTGATGTATATTTTTTGTGCTAGATAAAACTAATTCTGGGTGTATATCCTTTTGGTCGAATTAGAAGAAGAGTTCTGACTGTCTTTCCCATGTTGCGGATACTTTGAACATTATGTGAACTATGCAGAATCTTCATTAGTTGAACAGTTCTACGTGGTTCTAGAACAGCAATTATTCAGCCTCACTGTTAACCTTCCTACTTGTTTTGACAACGAATAGTCAACTTTTGGTTGACTTGATGGATCCGTAGAAGGCATTATCCTGATACATAATGCTTGATTTCCAGTTATTCAGTCAGGCAACCACTTACCCCACTCTTAAGGTGATCGGACTACCAGAACACCACGTTCAGTCGGGTATGGATTCGTGTCCAGATATGCTTAACACGGTTTGTTTGATAACAGTCTTATGAAATAGTTTTCAACACGCTCATCCACAGTCAACAGGTCAGATTCCAAATAGTGGTCAAGATGTGAGTTTGCTCGATTATTGATCTGCAACAGGCTGTAAAAATGAATATTTCCTTTGGGTCAACGGATCTGCGATAATGCGCAAACGTTTTTGGAACAGAATTATATGTAACCGTCGTATAAATTGTGCACACTATCTACTTGATTCCTGGAGTGTTCTGTCTACAAAAACTTCAGCTGCCGAAAGACTTGGGTCGGTAGGGCTGAATCCAAAACAAATGGCTGAAGCTAAACATAACAAAAGGATGAACGCCTGTGCATAGATGATGTTGAAGTTAGATGATATCGGTTACATAATTTTCAACATAATTGCACCACACTTCATGAAAGCATCAGTAGAAGTAGCGCATTTACCGAGTACGACAACGCGGTGGTAAGCTAGACGTGTTTGGTGATATCAGCTTGAAGAAAAATAGACTAAATACAATTAGTAAAATCTCGTCTTAAATGACTGACCTCCGGTAAATTCACTATTCCGAATTGTTGGCTGAGTAGGCTATGGTTTGTGATCGTCAATCGTGTTGCTACCGTTTCATGTATTTCAGCCGATCCAAACACTATAGGGTTCGGATTCAACGTCAAGTCCGAGCTGGTTACAACTGCCGCTATTATCATTTCAAGCACATTTGTCTGACCGGCGACACAGACAGCGACCGGAACATGGAGAACGCCAGTGATAGAGTCGAATACCGGTGTCAGATCGAACGACTGCAGACAAAGCGGGTGGTCATCCGTGTTTTGAAGTTGCAAGTCATGGACCAGCGTTGTACGAGGTAGAAATTTGACTTGAGCCAGTAAACGGCCTTGGGCCTGAAAAAATATAAAGAATATTTTGGTTGTTAAATCTTTAAACAGCACCGACTGCGTTTTATTAACAGTTCAGGAAGACTGTAACCAAGTTCTACAAATGTTTCAGAAGTGCTAGCTGTAGCGTCGCACAGATGATCTATTTTAGCAACTTCATGGTTTGCTGATCGTCTAGGTTTTTGTCAAATGTTTTCTCGTGAGCCACAAAATAGTTCTGAAGTTCTTTTTCATCCTCATTATCACTGTTATAAGAAAAAACAAGTCACTGATTCACTGTATTGTTTGAGCGAAATACAAACATAATGGGAAGAACACTTTTTTGCTGGAAAGCAAGAGAGAAGAGACGAATCAGGTCTAACTACTACACGAAGTTGCATCGGAAACAGACAACTGAGCTGACAATAAAATTAAGACGTCTTTAGCAAGTTAGCTTGTAGGTTTCCTTGCCAAGCACCTTTAATTGTCCTTATTTAGCAGACAGTTCACCCTATCGACGGAATCAGTTGAAACACAGAATTTGATTAACCTCTATTTCTCCTAATTATTCTAACTAGACGCTGCCAAACGTCAGATCGGTTATCAGAAAATAAGCCTGACTTACAATGCACAGCCAAGTGGCAGTTATCTTCAAGTGCTTATGCCATATGGGCAGTAACCCACCTCCTTTCTTAAGCCGGTAGGCTGCCGCATCGACAGAAAGGTCTTGATGTGGTAGACGACTGGCTAACACTCTTAACTCAGCATAATCATACAAGCCTATGAGTACTGAAAAATTGAGCAGCTTAACTAGCCTCTCAGTATAGATCTTCTAATCTCCATGCCTAACGGTTGACGTCAGCTGATGTGAATTTTTAGATTTTCAGTTCGTCTTCCAATGCAGTCTCCCAGTGTTCAAACTAGACAACCTCCCAACATGACTTCGTGACTCAGTTGGGAGAGCACTTGCCTATTTTAGGCATGCTATTTTCATCGCTGATTAATATGCAGCCGAAACCCAGACTTTTTGAAAATGAGTATCTTTTAAACCGAAATTACTGAAAGTGAACAAAATCCCTGATTTCCAAATTAACCCGCAGCGAATAATGTTCACTATGGTCTAATAATAATAACAATAAAAATAAAATTAGGAAGTCTAGAAATATCATACCAGGTAAAATCTCATTTGTTTACATTTCATACAGACATACTACTTTGTTGTTCAGGCGAACTTCGCATGAGTTTCAGCTAGCCAATCGATTGGCGTCCAAGAAGCAGATCCTCATCACATACAATACTACCGATGTAAGTCGAAAGTTGAGACTCTCTATCGATCGTCCTTATTCTACGGCGGAATTGCGTTTGCCACTTTCCACCCGCCTGATTATTCCACAATACCTTGATGGTTCTCTCCTGCAGGATTCTGCCCTTACCTCATTCACCGGTTCACCAAAAGCTGTGTTGACGCATGCATTGACAGAACAGATGGAACCTTGTGACAAAGAAAGCACGATCAAATCCCCAGGTGGTCACTGCGAAACGATGACTTAACGTGGATCAACATGCTAGCAATCGAATTGAAATGCAGCGTGTTCGAGTGCAAATCACTTAAGCACAACAGGCTGTATAGTCGGTCCCGCTACTTCATTAATGGTCTTAGTGCTAAATTGTAAACTCAAAGTAATAATGCGTTACACACGTGATCTGTTTTTAGAATGTACTGACGCGATCGGTCTTTTCGTGGTAGTGAAAGCGTTTACTCTATAACGATATATTTCCTGCTGTCGTTCGCTCGTTTCTTTGTTTTGCCATTATGCGTTAAGCTCATGTAGCTAGAGGTTTTGCGTAAAATATCTTGAGTCGATTGCAAACGGAAACAATCCAAAGAATTCTCGCTCAACATACTATTCATCATAATTTAAACTTTTTGGACCAAACCTGCGTACGGAATAACAATTCCAACTAGGTCACAGGAAAATGCATGAAAAACGGACAATGCAGTGGGGAACCCATAGCATTTGAAGAAACACGCGCGTCTGATATCAGCATTTCACTAATTGACTCTATTTGTTTCTTAATTAGCTGCAAAATTACTTTTCTTTCAAGCTAGCTGCAACTTGCTTCAACTATAAACTATCGCTTTAGGCAATGAAACTAGTACATCTTACTGTAGGATGGTTAAACATTCGGACAGCGGGGCTCAAGAGGAACATTTAGTTTGATCAATTAATGGGATCATAAAGGGCTAACTCGGTTGCGTCAGCAACACACTGCTAGGAGCACAGATAAAGCCCACCAAAAAGGCGGACCTGGCTGATCAAAGCTTGAAGTCAGGATTTATCCTACAAACATCCAGGTTTAACAAGAACTACGGACAATTGTGGTTCAAATTGTACCTCCAACAAATCTTGATTATCACCAGGCTACTCTGGTGAGCATTCAAGCGCGTCAGACCAAACAACTATTGGTTTCAATGAAACTAAATTGTTCCTGAATTTCGAGCCTTGAAAATACTGACTGAGGGCGATTTTTGTCCCTAGGATTTTACATTAATCATCGTCATCATTTTCGGCTTTGAGCCGTACCCGTGGCTATTGTGACCTCGGTTGCCGTAAGTCCCGACATTAGTCCACAAAGCAATAGAATGATAAGCAAGTGCAACCGTGTAAAAAACAAACAGAACGAGGAAAAAAAGTGTAGCGTCATGAGAAATGATGATTATCAAGTTTGAGGTTACGGACGTGCCGTCGAATGAGACATTACCGTTTCAGTAAGTGTTTTCGATCGGTTTTATGAAGGGTTGTCAAAACTCCGTAGACATATCGTTGATCAGGTGGGTGGTCAAATACTTTTTAACTAGTGGCCACGTCACCAGCTGACTGCCTCACATTTTTTCCAACCGTTAGCAAACATAAAAGAGCACATTTCGACAGACGCTGTCTCGGCATATGGATTGTGTGACCCGGGTAATGCGAGTAGTGCGGCTGTTGAGAACTAACGGGAAAATTCATATCTGTTCATGGCAAAAATACGTCGGGCAAACCTACTGTCCACATAGCTCAAAGGAAAAATGCACGGCCGAATTACGGTTCAAGGGAGACGAATTGTTCACTGTAGTGCGTCATCAGATTGAGTCTGCAGTTAACCGCGCATACCCTGAAGGTGAAGTGCTCCGCTTGTCATCAGCTTGAATAATTAATTACGGACATGTCGACCGTGATGCATGAACCTGGCGTAGACAAATGTAATCGTTCACGAGGTGGTTGGGCACTGTAGATTGGGTTCGTCTCCCGGGCTGGAGCCCTCGCGACTCAGAGAGTCGATGGCCTGAAACTTTAGGTGAGATGGCGGCTAACTGAGCTCAGTGGCGTGAATGTTGTCATTGTTTGTCCGGGTTGTCTGTGAAGTGAGTGCCATTAATGACGCGGGGCGGTGATAGCCGTAAGGAAGCTGTCTTGATGATGACTTCTTACTTCCACTCACAGCTCGGTTGTTTGTTTGCAAGGCGTAGACTGCTTGATGTTGTATGTTTGAATATAGACGTAGCTATTTTTAGTGGTTAGTTCCCCTCCTCTTTCCCTTTTTCCTTCTCTCTTCATATACAGTTTTTGCTTTTTATTCTTCTTCATGGTTGTGTGGCAGTGAAGCATCAGTGTGAACCACTGATGTATTGCTGTCTATGATGATGATGATGATGTTTATCAAGTCACTTGCAATTGCGACGGTGGCTACATGGTAGAAACCGATCAATGACTGTCTCATCGAATGGTCGAAAACCTCTCTAAATTTTTAAATCAGTATACTACACGAACGAGCAATCAAAGTTACAGTCCGACGAAATAGGCTGCAAAGCACGTTTGGAAAGCAATTTGTAGCGCCGACCCAGTAGGATCGTTCAGTAAGTCGGTAAGGGATCGAAAACCAAAACTTCTGGCTGACAGTAAAGCCTTGGCGATCAAACAACCTATCAGTCTTATGTGAGCCAGTGTTTATGATTCATACCGTGTACATTTCATGATGTCAGCCTTTTGACCTTAGATTCACTCTATTCGACTGTTAATACATGCGTTTTTTTAAGTATTCTGTTCGTTTTTAGTAAACAGCCGATGAGTTGAACCAAGATGTTAGCATCTTACAGTCTATTGTCGGAACATGAGGAAGTATTGCTCTAAACTTCGTGTTTTTAATGAAAATAGATTGTGTTTATCACTTCACATATCGTTTGCGATTTTGTGGTGTTTCTTGGCTAACCCGTGTCGCAGTATCTGTTTTCACAAGGAACATTAGTGACTGAAACTTATTTTAGCAGTGTGTCAGTTTGTCCATATATTCTTCACCAATATGTAACTTAAATCCACAACACTTGATGAGATACTTGCGAGTAATGGTCAGAGTGCTCCTAATATAAACGATCTTCTTACCTGAACGTATCCAGTTTTTGGTAGAATTTCCAAGTGATTTGAGATTCGATTATCCCAGTGAAATGTTACTTTGAGTGCTGTGGTTTTGCGATTGTTTACTGCGAAGCAATCTTGATACAGTCGGTCGTACCAACAAATTCCCATCACCATTGTATTAGTTGATAACCAAGTTGGCAACTCTTTGGGAGTGCCCTGCGCAAAAATTTCGATCGGTTGACAAGATGGGTCGTCAAACTGCACAACAAACTTTTCTGTTTCCAATAGTATTGGCATGTTTTCATCATCTCTGTGATAGACATATTTTGGGTGCCAGATAATATCCAGTGTAACTGAACCAAAAGGCCCCAGGTATCCCTGTGTTAAATCACCGCACTCAAATTCGGAGAGTCCTTCCAATGCGAAATCCAGCGTTGCCTCCGACGGTTCACTGGACTTCAACTCCTTATGGTCGACATTTTTTCCTGGTTGGTCAACAAAATGAGTGATTTACTAAATGAATGCCAATCACAATATAGGAAAAAGGGCAGCCTAGCCAACTATAAGAAGTAAAGAACAAATGGTTCGATACACATGTCGAATGTGATCAGATAACCACTGTGTACGGTCATATTTGTGAAACCATCAACAATGACTGCAAGCTCGTTAACATAGTAGGAGCTGCTGTGTTCATGTTTCCGGGAATTCCACTGCAAATACCTATATGCTAAATTTTATGGTCATGTAAAAACGGTGGTCGTCGGTAATCAGTTAGGCAAAAATATCGTGAGTGATTAAAATGCAAAGGTATGCAAACTATTGGAAGCTGATACATAGAAATGTTTATTCAGACTGCAATCAACATTTGTGAAACTTTATTAACCTGAAGGACCATCATGCTCATGGACACTGTACACAAACTAATGTTGACACTGACGGATAGCTTGTGTCCAGTAATCTGATTGTCTAGTCGATGACATAGTTAACCGGTGTTAATTCGATAGATAACCTGGCTTTGAATAAATGTATCGCAGAAAATTCACAGTCTGTTTGGTGGAACAAGTAACTCCTGTCAAAAAGGAGTCCGTGTACTACTCAGTATGAATGTTAATGTTTGAAAGAAACTGCAAGGCGGCTAGACAATGACATGGCTACTAGACACATGGATTTTCAGGTCACTTTACTGGTCACAGGCGAGAAGTGGTGTTCGCTAGAGCTCACGGTCATCCATAATGTGGCTGCCAAACGCTCTTGGACGTGAAATAGTTACAAAGAATAAGCAGCTTGTATCCGTAGAGCTGATGACGATAAATTCTCCACTAATGTATCGGCTAACTTATTTTTTCATGAATTTAATTTTTTCGTATTCTGTAAATTTACGGATTTCTGTCAGGATTAACAGTATTTGAAGGCTGTCCATTATAACAATTTTCGTTTAATTTTTTCATCGACGAAATAAAGGAAGGGTGTAAGCTTCATTCATAAGATTACTGTTTGGACATCCTACTTGATTGATCTTGATTATGCTAACGAGAAGGTTTTACTGTTTGACAAATTTGATGCAGCACAAACAATATTAAACTTTTTTCGTGCTGTTCTAAATCTTTGATGATGCACTTCGCGGACTCCAAATGCAAAATGCTTCTACAAGACTGATTTTGCCATTAGACTTGGCTTTGGTTAGTGAAATTTGGAACTTTTCTGGCCAATCTATGTATTTGCGATGCTGCATGGGGACGATGGCGAATGAGTAAAAAATGAGACAGATGCACACATCTCCAAGGCTCGGACGTTAGTAGATAATAAAGGACACCCATGGAGAGAGGCAAGTATCTCTCTGAAGCCTAAGGTTTGCGTATATGCGACGACAGTGAAGACTATGTTACTTTACAGCGACTAGACTTGGTCGCTTAGGGTAGAAGACGTGAACCGTCTTCACCGATTAGATCATCGATAGATATGTTCAATCAGTGCATCGGGCGACACCGAGTAATAAGCGACAAGGAGGTTAGAACGCGGACATTTGGTTGTTAATTGCCAATCGAGTTCACTTGTTTTACCTTTACATTTGCACAGGCTTAAATGGCTAGGCCAAGTACTCAGAAGATCAACTAGTTATCTGTCAAACCAAACAATGTTTGGTGATCATCCGGCAGACTGGCGTGAGGTGCGAGGTGGACAAATGATGACCTGATGTGGAGAAATGAAATCGTTCACAAAAGTTTTGGCCATTATGTAGGTCGGGTTCTTTTGTCGGACTGAGGAAATCGCGACTCGCGGAGTCGGTAACTGAAGAAGTAATGTGAGATAACAATTAATCTGGTTGAGTAATGTAGATGTTGTCGTTGTTTTGTCGAGTGGCGTGTGAAGTGGGTGGTCTTAGTGACACAGGGCAATAAAAACCTTGAGGAAGCTGTCTTGTTGACGATGCCTTATTTTCACTTACATCTCGGCTGTTTGGTTACGAGGTGCAGGCACCTAGATGCTGAACGTTTGAGTAAGGACGTAGCTATTTTTAGTAGTAAGGTACCATCATGACCCCTTTCTACTTGTTTGCCCTCTCCCTGCACATGATTTGCTTTCCATGGTTGTGCAGCGGTTAAGCATCAGTACTGCTCATAATGATGATTTCGTGCTATATTTCAGTAAAGCAGGACAGAGAGATATGTGCTTTTTAAATTTTCATACCGTTTTCCGTCAATGACTTGTGAATAGTACGCGTAATTTTCATTCATTGTAGCTGGTGTCGAGTTTCGTTTTATTTCCGACCTCTTTCTATCGATATTTATTTTGATGACGGTGCCCAGAACAACCAAAATGCAAAACCTTGGTAAACTTAGAAATGAGTACCGAAACAGTCTGTAATGGGTGGTATACAGAGTAGCCATTATGTCCATCTTGGCCAAGTTCATCACCTTAATATTACGTCCAAAACGCCACTTGACGGGTGCAAATTATAAATACCATATCTAAATTTTTAATTGCTAGGACCATTTAAAGTATATTTGTTACTTAGTTGCAAAGTCCTTTTATACAGCAGAACACAAATTAAATATTTGACACATATGCGATACTCAATGGTTAACAAAAATACAGACTTGCATTACTTGTATACCTGCATTAATATCAGTGGATTGTTGTGATTGACCTCCATGCTCTGTCGATTGACTTTCCTAAACGAAAAAAACAGAGCTTTAAATATATTCTCCTGACTATCTAATAGAACTTAACAATATACATCTGTGTAACTCTGGTCAGTTTATGTTAAGCCAATCTATATTCACTCGCTTATCTTCATAATCTGGCCAAGCATCGCTACAATACACAGTTCAGCTTACATGGTCGAGTTTCAGTTGGAAAGATGCCCGACTACCTGCCGAATGTCGTGAACTATGAAGGACAGATTAAAGCTTCTCTCAACACTGTAGCGTTGCACATCTGACCAAAACACCTAGGTCTTAAAAATGTTTGCTCAGCAAACCCCATAGGGAGCAAACAGAATTACTTCTAAAAATCCACTCCCAATTTGACCTCAGTTGAACCTCATTTAGGGTATTTTGAATTAAAAGAAGCTGCGGTAATCAAGTTTGCAGAAACGTCAAGCGGGTGATATTAGTTATTTAATTTCAACTAAATCCTTCAAAGTAACATTCGTGTATAAAAAGGAATACGGCAATCTAATCCACTGATCAATTTAAAAAACAAAATTTAACTCATGTTACATGACGACCAAGTTTCGTTGAAAGATTTAAATTGTGTTTGATTAACATCAGACTCGGTGAAACGTTTTTGTATCTACTATCTTAGTACTTCATTAAGAAGTAAGTTCTTAAGCAAACAAAGAAGAAATTCTACAACAATATTTAGGTACATCAAACCTTTATTACTATGGTGAAAGCCTAATGTCTTTTGTTAGAAAATGACAAGACCTTTGAAACACATAATAAAAATTCACCGGGTTATAATCTTATAGAAGCATTTGTGCAATGGTTTCTAAATCATGACCAAACAACCGAACACCACTACACAACCACAGTCTCTGTTATTCACGATAATTTAGTAGGGATAATTGGAAAGGTTGGAATGCTACATGTTTCACTTCGCATTCCAAGACACATTGGGTTACCTGCTGCATTCATGCATAGTCACACGGTATCACTGAAGAGAGCTATAATTTGGACAGCTTCGTTTAGGTCCTAATCGGCACTGCTGTTTACAAAACTAGGGAGGCTATTGTATATTTTCCATAGGAACTTAAATTGGTTCGTGACACTTGTACCACCAGTGATAGACATCTTACTTCAAAATTTTCAACAGGCACAACTATTTCTTCTTCAGTTCCTGTTCTAGTTACAAAATTATCAGAACTGTGTTGATTTGTTCTTTCTTCGATCGTCTGCTGCTCTTCCAATGGAAATTTGTTTGCTCGAGAGAAGAAGAAGTTTACTCCTTTTGCTCCGTCGTTCCGAAGTATGAATTGTTGCTTCACACATTCACCCACTGTGACTTGTCCGAAGTCCACCAGAGTTGTGTTCGTAGCTACCTGACTTGGTAGAAGTAGGTTAAAAGACATCCTTTGGTTTTTGTCAATTTTCTCAGCATTATGAATAAAAACAAACATGAAACATCGATACCGGGATACACAGACGACACTGTTTTGAGAAACTATGAAGTTTAGTTAAATATCTTGTTGTATGTTATGAGAAGCGCCGGTAATTCTGTTACTAACAAACCGGTGCTCAATATTACTGTTATACACACTTTGATTGCTAGTTGTTTATTTCAGCCGATAAACACATTGAACTTATTGACTACTCTCATTTTCGTGTTAGTCATCACTCGAGTATTTTTTGTTAAGCTTAATGCCATTGAATTTTTATAGGCGAACAGAACCTTTGCCGTTCTTATAGCGCCGATTTCGTAGAACTCTAATATCTAGTCACGTCAAAATGTACACGCCATAATTCGGATATCTGAAACTTTTTCTGTGTAGACCTTAATGACCTGCAGTTTCGTAGTCATATAATCAGACTACAGTGCTTGAACAATTATCTGTCGAGGTTGTCTCCAGTATGCATGTACTACTACTGTGCCCGACTTCCGTCATTACGGTGAGACAATCGTACCGATGTTACAGTTGAAGTGTTCCAGCCCCTACCGTAAGCAAGCTGTCACCATCATCGACGATAATACATCTTTGGTAGATAATTAAACTTGGTTGATATACAGCATTAATGAGAAGAACAAACACAACTGACAACCCAGTAAAGCAATACGGCGTGCATGTTTTGAGGCTGGAGCTGTAGCGCTTAGTTGACGCAATGATAACATCATATAATTTGAGTAAAAAATTTGGTGTTCACACAATCCTCTGTTACTCCGTGTATGGCAAACTTAAACAAGATTAGTGAAGGTGGACAGATTTGACGTGCGCCGCTCGTGGTTCTGGATCCGTCGAACAGTCCATTGTAAGTCTTAACTTGAACTTAGGTGTCGCCAGTATGTCCATAGGCTTGTCTGTGAGCCATGCGTTCAAAAGACTAAAGTGCAGATCGATTTACTGAAACAAAGGCATCTTTGTAACAAAGAAAAACGGCAATTTCTATTCGACCTTTTTGCACTCTTCAAAGGGGTACTGTAGAAGTGAAGTTGAATTTGACATGATAAAAATTTTAACCAACAGCGTGCTCCATCAAGCTTTGTCGTCAGGTCGCAATATCGACGATCTTGCTGTGAAAGGTTTTCCGAGGTGCCTTTTCAGAGAAAGCACCCGTATAAATAATTTTGAGTAATTCATTTACATTCTTATATATAGCTTTCTTTGAAACAAAACGTTCCAAGTTAACTTCACCTATGTTTAACGGCAACCTAATAGACCTTGCTGATAGAAATGAGTGGACATTTGCGTTTCATTTATGTAAACATCACGAACGCGCGTATTATTTAAACGTACACGTTTGTCACAAATTAGAGCCACCTTTTTATTATCCATCAGTTATTCTAGTGCAGTGTCCATTATTCTCCCGAAACCTATTGAACATGACACAAGGATTTCGTGAAATTTGTTGACACCAATCATATGTACTTTGAAAAACATCAAATCCATCCCTTAAAATAAATCTGTACGAATGACTTTTCAGTTCTTCGCATATATAAATAAGTATGTCTTAAGGCAAACAATTCGGATGTTACTATATTCAATTCTATTTGTCAATGCGAGAAACAAAAAAGCAATTGGTTGGACGTACTTCACATTTTTTAGTGGTTGCTTTGAACTGGATACTGAATGGTCCATTTGGGGTTAGAAAGTTCAAGTGCCCATAGAGATCACGATCGAGTTTTGATAGAAACGTCACTTCCAGTGGACAGCTCATCCCTGGTGAGAGAACTCCCGGTGGAGAGAAGCTTTGGGCATAACGTAAACGACAGAGAACAAGTAAAAAGTTTTACTTAGGATAACAGCAATAAACAACACGTTCTTATTCATGCATCGTCGACTAACTCATTTGTATTTTTACGGAACCCAGTCTAGAAAATAAGCATTTAGATCTTAGTTACAATGGACAGAAATGTAGTAAGCTAGGTATGATAAAACGTTTCTTTTTTTCTACTGGATATCTTGGTTTTTCAATGTATCAAGTTAGCATACTTTTTCAGCTGGTTAGAACAAATATTCGAATGGTGATGAGAAAATTTATTCATTTTAGATGTTAGTTCACAATTTTGTGAACGCCTTAGGCCTGAAAAGGTGCACTCTGGCTGCACGTTTAGCGGAACCTCACAGAGAGAGTACTCATAGCAAGTAAGATTCAGTCAAATTTGATTTGAAAAACCCCACAATTTGATGTTTTTTATTCTGTCTCATGCCTTTATCGGACATGCATAATTTGAAGTAGAAATCCAAACAAAAGCAACCAAAATCTGGTTTTGTAGAACTGGGTAGTCGTCTCCGTCTTGCGTTAATCATACTTTTCATGACTTTAAGTAGAACAGTTTACTGCACCAGAAGTAGCCAAATTTTATGTGCACTCGGTGGATCTCTTGTTGTCACTAACTCACAATTGCCAAATTGAAGATATCCTCCACCAACTTCACTTGTTGACATGATCATCACGAGTGTTTCCCTTATGTCGGTTTGCTCCTTACACAGTATTTCGTCAGATTAGAAGAAACGTTTCACTTCCTGTGCAGAACGTTTTTTTGGCAAGTGTCAAACTGAATACCTGGCCCACACTTCAATTTACTGCGCTGTTGTAGTTTGCGGTTTCGAAAAAGATGATAAGAAACTAAAGTTCTTAGTCAGAATATTACTTTCTAACTCCCACCAAAAGTCTCTCTAGGAAGGTAACAGCTAAAACTCACGCACATCAATAATAGCTAAAGTGTCCATTGAAACAGGTTACATACACTTTTTAGTAAAAGGCAACTTTCCACTGGAATTGAAGTTCGAGGGAATCATCACTGTTTTTAAAAAACGATGCAGTGCTAGGAATATCTGTCTGTTCGAGTGCGGTCGACATCCGCCTATAAATTCTAGGTAACTTCTGGTAAGATTTCTTTAAAGCGTACTGACCTGAGACGTTTGGTGGAGTAATCATGTTCCAAAGTGGATAGTCAAACTGATGGTGCAGCAGGAGAAAAAATTACAAGAATGCAGGTGTGAAACTAATAAGTTACATCTCTGACATTTTTGGCAATCAGTCTTTGTGTTGATCTTTAATGCCATTTAAAACCACAGAGACAATTGTTTGAAGTAATTGGTCCTGGTAGTGAGCATATATTCGCGTATATAAAAAAGCAACTAACACTCAGAATGAGATCTCCTCGCCGGTAATAATACCGTCATGTGGGATACAAACGAATAATAAGTTTCAACGTAACGAAAATGAAAATGACTCCAATCCTAAAGAATTATAGCGATATGACGGCATCTTTTTTGAAACAATATGGTTAAAGCATAATTGTGGTCTTGCTATTTCTGAACTGAGGCGAATTTTTAAATTACTTTGGGTTAGACAGCTTGATTGTCATCCTTAAGCATTTATATATTATTTTGCTGGAAAACGGATAAATCAACAAATCGTCTTGAAGAGTTCCCAGCATTTCTTTTGATTGACTTGTATAATTGGTAAATATTTTATCTCTCCTGATAAATTAGTTAGTAAAGGTGGGTGTTAGTATAATAAGAAAATTGAATAAGGTTGCCTCATAATTTTGGTGGAAGATATGGAACAGAGCGCCTAAGTCGGATACAATTTGGCGTCATGAGTTCTACATGTAATGCTGTTGGTCGTTTTGTGCAAAACTGGAGTATGTGTGACTTCCATGAAGCGGTCTTAAACCCAGGCAGGTTGTTAACCACAACAGGTATTTTCCTCCAGCAGGATAGGACCGTCAGATCACATAACAACTTTACTTGCATGTATCATACAAGTGCCTTATTTCTTTACAGGTAATCAACTCTTGTTCTTTTCCCAGATATTCAAAATCTCAAGTAGTCTTCACTAAACCAAGTACGCCAAATTATTCAAGCCTAGTTATATATGACCGATGTTTCGGTAAGATAAACAAAAAAAGACGCACAATTAGTTCACGTGAAATCAACTCACCGAATAGTTACAAAATCCAACAGTTCTTGAGTCATGTCAACAAAACGACACGTGCTTGCTTTGAGCGACGCATTGATCAGCTGCAATTTTGTCTTCATTTCGGAATTTACGGTGAAGTCCTGAAGTACGGGTGAATCTTTTAATCTCATGGTACTGAAAATATATTACTATAATTGTGCTGCAACTACTGCTGTGGAATTTTTGAATTTTCCTATGCGTTATGGAAGAACAAGCCAGTGGGCATACAAAACCCGGGTTTGGTAAATGCTCTAGAATCTGACACGTTAAGTAGGCTATGATAATGGGCGTTATCTTTGATTACACCGTAATCCATAAGCTGTCTAACCGCCTAGCTAACCTCTCTATACCGATTTACTTAACGGTTTATGAGACTCCTTTGACTTCCCAGAGGTCCTGAGTGATATTTCACTAAGGTCACACAAGAATTAATCAGTTGACGCTGACGAAGACAGTTCACCACAATATGAGGCTGTTTATTTTTACACGGTTTTATATTCAGTCTGAATTCAACTCATAATATTTTTTGCATTGTATAAAAGTTCATATTTTTTCTGGGTCGGCAATAGTTCAGTCTGATGGATAAGTTTAAAACATTTTGACCATCTTGGTCTTGCCTATTTGGCCTCAGATTGTATTATATTTTTGGAAATTCCCTAAAAGTAAATTAATAAAACGGTTGCCTATATCACTCTCCTCAGACATTAGTTAACAGTTATTCCGTCTTGTTCCAAGAAATGTTCGTGTTAAATTTTCCAGGGAGTCGGTCCCGACTACTTTCAGCCTGCACCGAAAATCAAACGGATTTTAAACCATTTTTAAACAGTCACCACGGAACTACAAGAGAAAGTCTTTTGGAAATACTTCAGCGTAAATCAGCGTAGATTCGTTAATTTGCGATATTAGGCTCAATGCTTATTGTCTGTAAAATTGACTTTATAGTAACTTCAGTTCAATAAGCTGGAGGCGTTTGCAAAGTGGTGCTGCGCAAATAAAAAGAACAGTTTTCCAAAAAGATAGTGGGTATCCGGAAGGAGTACTGGCATTCCGGGCAAGAAAGATAGTAACCAAATTGTCAGTCGAAATTGTGAGGGAGGGTGCAGACTCAATCGGTTGATAACTTAAGCAAGTAAAAGTTATTTATTTTAAATTGATTCATAAACCTTCATGTAACCTCCCTGTTTGCAGATAGCGATGTACTTTGTTGAATCAAAATTCCGAAAATTTACGACGTTTTCTCTCTTTGTTTTGGTAACTGAGCAAACAAGTGACTAATTTTGCCAACGATAGGGTTGTATTAGCTACATCCAAACTTTTGTTAACGCTTCAGTGACATTACATAGAGAACAATATTTGAGCTAACTAGGAGACAGCTGCTTTCATACAGCCTAGGTCAAAGCTTTCAAATTTATGATGAACTGGCGAAGTAAAGTTATGAAATGACTGACACAACTATCATTTACATCACCGTACATCAGTGGTTGTCACTGATGCACAGCATCTTGCTATATCAATAAAACCTTAAGAACTACTTATCTGTGTAAAACAAAATTCTCACTATTAGAACCATCCGACGTCTAACATTGAAAAAAGTACTGTGGGTGAAATTATTTGACAATTTTTTGAAAACGGTCTTTTACGTTTGAACTCTAGAGTTGATTCGGAAGGGGCAGGCTGGTGTTGGCATTAGATCCGTGCAGCGTCACGGCAGAAGGGAACTTTGTCGCAGTTTCACTGTCTTCGCCATAGTCGAGCTAGTAGAGCTTGTCCAAAAACCAAGTGTATCCTAAAACCATCCAAAGCGAGGCTTTGTTTCGCATACGTCTCGTCCGAACGGTTTATTGACCTTGGTTTTTTGGAGACCCCAGACTTTGTGATTGTAAATTGCATCTCCACGGTGTCCATGAGTTTGCGCGAATGTACATTTTACTCGACTGTTGCGGTAGTGGAAAGTTGTTTTGGCGAACAGTCTGTTTTCGGTTATTCATCATCGGGTCAATTACATAACATTTTATATCACCATAGTTGTCAAGCCAGCAAAGTCAAAGGCAATTAGTCATGCAATTACATCGCGCAGTTGTAAATTGGAGGGCAATTAGGTGACAAAATTGACCTCCGGTGATGTCGAGTCGGTAACGGGCGGCCATGGTAACCGTAGGGCTTGTACAAATTTCTTCTGAGCGCACAACTGTGGAATTCGCAACCGAATTCCGATCGCTTCCGCGGTGGCCAGAATACGAAACTTGACTCCTCTGGATTGACGACTGGGCAAGCGGTAAATGGGCTGGAAAGCTACTTCTGGTGAGACTTGGTGGCCTGAGTCAACAAGGTGCGCCAGAATTGCACTCGAAATCGACTTCATCTCGCCCTTAGTCAGCCATGTGGGGTGGTGCTCACGTATCCTCTGAGAAAGACGCCTGGTTGTGCGACCGACGTAACCTGCTCCACAGGAGCATGTGAAAGATTAAACACAAAATGAGGTTACACATTTAGGCAACGTATCTTTGAGTTGTACGTGAACTACCGGGTCGGATCTGAACGAGATTCGCAGTTGTGCCGCGGTTACCATGGCCGCCCGTTACCGACTCGACATCACCGGAGGTCAATTTTGTCATCTAATTGCCCTTTAATTTACAACTGCGTGATGTAATTGCATGACTAATTGCCTTTGACTTTGCTTGCTTGACAACTATGGTGATATAAAATGTTATGTAATTGACCCGATGATGAATAACCGAAAACAGACTGTTCGCCAAAACACCTTTTCACTTCTAATGAACTCATGGGGCTATTCGAATTGTTGCGGTAGTATCTGGCCAATGCACTTCCAGTTGTCTGGAATGCCGGTAGTATTGTGACATGTTGCCTTTAAAATTTTTCCACCATTTCGTAGTTCTTGATAGATATTGACGTTACCTGAGTCGAATGGTGGCCGGATCATTAGAAGATTTCGACTGAACATCACTTCCGCTGGGGATACCCCGTTTACTGACTGAAGATTCAGAGATGCTATGTACTGCAACAGAAAAGGTTTTAGTACTTGGGGTATAGTCGAATCTTAGTTCTTCCTCTACAGCTTTCACATGAATTCTCAAATTTTCCCGGCTAACCGTTTGGCTAGAGATGGAACGGTGGCAATGTGGTGCAACGGATTCTGTCTGTGCGACAAAACTAGGAGAGGAAGTTTGGCGCAAACTGTTGCCGTTTTCAATCGCCATTCTCTTTTGCCCAAGTCTAGCCGAAAGCTTACGTAATTGCCCAACTGCCTACTTCAGATTAATGTTGTGCAGCATGAAAACTTCAGGCAGCTTGGTATAGGAGTTCCTGCTCACAAATCTTACAAAATCAGCGAGTACACGTGAATTTGAAGTCGCTGGGACCAAATAGAAGCTTAACCACATTATTTTTACGTTGGCTGTGAAGCAAGCACACATTTCGAACATGTGCTTGCTAGAATCTCCAGGCCACTGTCCACCTCTGATCAACGGACGAAATTCTCTGCAGTCTTCATTTGACTGCTTCTTAGATGTATTGTGCAAACATTTCGGGTTATACAGAAAGAAAACCCAAGCGGTATAACTATGCGTTCACCAAATTGGATGTAATCTACAAAAGCTGACGGTTGGATGCGAGGTTGCGCAGAGTTCTAGGACAATCCTTAGGGTTCGAACTTAGGCCGCAATATGTGGTGATGCCCAGCATCATTGTGCAACGTCCGGTGCTGTTCAGCCGCCTCATGAACCGCTGTAAGGTTCACTGGCGGATCTCGAGTGGCTTCCGAAAAGACGTAATCAACTTCCGCTTCGACGCAATGCATGTAAAAATGGTGTAAACTAGTTCACGGGATTGTAATCCGGTGAGATATAATGGTGCACCGACCTTGTTGGTGGACGTTGTGGGCAAGCACTTGATGCAAAAGTCATAATTTGATAACACTGACATACAATTTTAGGCACTTTGCGGCCGATTCAGAAATGCCTCTTTTTGACTCGATGATGTCCAACTGTTTCTAACGATCCTCAGCAGCGCAAAATAATAACCGAAAGAGGATTTTGGTGATCAGTACTGTAGCTTGGGCTTCATTCCTAATCTGACCGTAGTGCCATTCGGCTAGGATCAGGGATTGGAATTTAAACTCAGTTGTTTCTAGAATCTCTTGGGAAATACACTGGCGATCACTACACCAATCAAATGATCTGGTGCATCGGCGGATACGATAATATTCAATGTCGGGTCGCGGGGTTAGCAGCAGATTTGACCGCATCATTATCATGATTTGTTCAAAAATTTGTCTGCACCCTGACAAACAAGGTTGTTTTTGGTTCTTTGCTGAGAATTTGTTCATGGGTGATCGTACGCGGCGGTTATCTGAAAGGAAATCACTTTAATGATTAACAACATCTAGAAAAGAGCGAAGCCTTCCCAGTCATCAGAGACACCGATACATCAATGGTTTACTCTGACAATTATCTCTCACACAACCGTGAAAAAGAACAGGAAGTCTTGGAGAAGAAGGAAAGGAAGGAGACACAATTAGTAAAAAACTAAGCTTATACTCACACGGTGTCTATACCTCGCAAACAAGCAACCGAGATTGTGGCGGAGATGGGGCGTCGTCAACAAGACAGCTTCCTCAAGGCTTTCACTGTCCTGCGTCACTAAGACCACCCACCTCACAGATCGCTCGATAAAACAACGACAACATTCACATTACTCAACCAGACTAATCGTCATCTCATCTAGCTTCTTCAGTCACTAAGTCCGCGAGTCACCATCTCCTCAGCTTGAGAAAAGAACCCGACCTACACAATGGCTGGCACCTTGGTGAACGCCTTCATTTCTCCACATCATGTAATCATCTATCTATGTAGCGTTTTGCGTCTACGTCTCGGGGCATCGACAAACGCTGCCCAGTGTAACGGACAACTAATTGACATACTTATTACATGGTCTAGTCATCTAACTCTGCGCAAGTGTAAGGATTGAACAAAAGAAATCGCTTGGTAATCTTCGCCAAATCCTCACTTTTAATGTTTTCTTTGCTTATTTGTTGGTGTCGCCCGATGCAGCTATCGAACACAGACACTGATGGTCAATTACCATTTGACGTTCCACCTCTTCTATCATGAACTATCAAATTCCACAGCCTTAAGGTAACGCATACAACCACCTTACGTACGCATCATGCATTGTCATAACTGTCAGATTTTGGTAATCTATATATTCTCATTATCTAGTATTTATTAACGTACTTACAACAGTCTTGCGTAAGCAAGGCAATCTTTTGCTGCAAAGCTCACTCCGAATTATTATACCAAGGAGGAAGTGGGCTGGAACATCTTCTCTGATACGAAATAATGAAACGCGGATCGAGGGGTGGGGGTTGGTTTGATAATGGTCTTTGTGTTGTTTGGGTCAGGACGCTGATATCCTTCTCATTCATGTACTCCAAGTATTTGGTGAAAGATGCGTACTTGTCTTGACGGATGTGAAGGCAACAATATTGAATTCAACTAAGAAGAGTAACTGGTCTCGTTATCGTTTGATGAATGTCCGGCTCCACTACGTCTAAGTAAGTTTGGGTTGAGAAACAGTCAGCTTTGCTGAGATGGGCGTAAGTGAGCGTTTTTTTATGATTTTCCTAAAGTCTTTAACAGTTTCAACTTACAGACAGGCGCCGACGACACCAGCTTTAGCCAAACAAGTGTCATCGTTTGGCTTTGCATACGGACCATTTTGGGAACGGTAGCGCTTGTTAATGAGTGTATAGGGCTTTCAGGCCCACAGAAAATTCTCACAAACAGAAGTGGCACCGTTTGGATTTTGACCGTCACAGTCGGCGACCTTCACGCCGAATACTCCCCTGGTTGAAGCATACCAGAGTGATGTATTCGATCGAACTCAGTTTAACACACCGGGTAGTAAGAGATGCCAAACCAGACGTTTAGGATGCAATACGGATCTGGAGTTTTGAAGTAAGGACAAATCAGCTTTCATTTTTGTACAGCACTCCTGGCGACCTTCAATCGTAAAGGTATGCTTTTGACGTAGAAGGTAGGTTGGCTTTGTGTTAACTAGTCCGGAAGTGAGGAAATTATTTTTGTTGCATAAAATATTCAGAGTGTACGTCAGTGGTTTAAGCTGATTTATCCAATCTGAGTCAAGCATATCAAACTTCGGAGAATCCGTGGGGGTAAACTGTTCCTCTGAAAAACGTGTCCCTGCAATTAGAGTCGCGTTTGTTCCCGTTTGATCCTGAAGACAACCGGATGTGTTCAGCGCAACTTGAGGGGTTTGAATCAATGTTGATTTTCCGGGTGTTTTGAAGGAATGTTCAAAAACAGGGATAGTGTCTACAGTGTTGAAAACTTGCTATTTCCCGGGAGGTGGGCAGTGTCCAAGTGAATCCCGATAAAAAACTCCGCTGACCGGCAACTTGAGGCACTGCACATTTCTTTGGTCTATTCCACATGTGGCAGATGTTGTACCCTTAGTTGCGGCATGCTACCGGATCAAACGATGTTTGTGTTTCGGCTCATAACTAGGTTTCCATAGATTAACTGTGAGACAATAATCCTTTCTGTTTCTTCGGCTACATCGTTTTTCTTGTGTGTTTTGAATAGATGAGGCCACACGGAATGTCAGCAGCCACACTCCCAACCCGTTACAGGAAGCATCGCGGACAATCGCTCTGGATGGATTGGTTTTTGGAACTTGCTCTTCCTGGTCCTATTGTCTACTTCTGGGAACTTTCAACCATGCCTCCGTTCTACTTACAATTAATCAACATTTGACACAACGGTGATCTTCCAAAGGTTCTTCCCATGATCCAGTTTCATCTTTCTGAAGGGACGGATAATATGTATGTGTGAAGTTTAGAATGGAGACCAAGAGAGAAAAGCAGGCATTCAAACTTAACTTATGCCAATGAGCGCAGCGTAAATCGTTTCCATATGCCGCTGGCACTAATAACTTATTGCCAAATCCTAGGATTTGTTTTTCCCATTTGAAACACGGATAACGGGTGTGAAAGAATAAAGATTATACGCTGAGAATCTGCACAAGACAGTTGACGCTCTTTTCGAACGGAAAGTCACCAGGGTTTCTATGCGTTATAAATTTGGTTTGTTGCTTCAAGTTTCCAAGATAACGATGTAACTGGACAAACTTCATTCGGATTTGCCATTGTGACCCGGGAGCTCTCTTTGCATCTTCGAAACGAATATTCAGAATGCACATCGAACGTCTAAACAAAATGGAAGTCAGTTACCAAACTCCCAGTGGAATCCATTTGTCTGTGTAGCTGCTCACAAGAGTTAGAGGCAGAACCTCGAAGATTGCGCTTATACGTTAGGAGTCGAATAAATTTCTTCGGCGACCGCTTGAAGTACTTCTGCTGCTGCTACAGTTGAAGGAGCACAAGGACTTGTTCGAACTTACGAGGTATCGAGAATGTTCCCTTTTACGACAGTTGTGCAGGCATGATTTTAACAATATTTCAATTGTTCACAACGGAATCCTCATTGCCAGAAAGCTCTGGTTCTCAATCAACAGTTTTCTGAGTAGAAGATATCAAATATTGCATGCGAATGAAACTATTCGTTCAGTGTGGCATTATTACATAACCGCACCAAATTTGTAGTCATAAAAAATAACCTTAAAGAGGGACTTGGTCGTCCAGTACCCTTCGGCAAGGGCTTCAACAAATCTGATCAGTAGACTGACTTTCAGATAAGACACATAGAGCTTTGGAGTATTATAACCTAAATTTGCTTCGAAGTTTGGAATTCGTGTTTAGGATTTGCTCATCCTACCATTGCTTCATAAACGTGAGAAGCACTATAGTGCCCGGTTTAAGAACGTAAACGATAAAAATTAAGAGAGAATCGCAGAAAATTGCCAAAAATAAAGATCTCAAGACTAAGAGGTCTGACATTTGTAACCAAATTACTAAATTGTATCTGGGAATACAGTGTAATCCGTATACCGGTTTTACTGAGGTTTTCAATGCCACGCTACAATACTTTTTCTTGGTTGATATAACACTCGACCAAATAATGGTAGTAATAAGACAACAGAACCTGATTTGGTTTCATCTTCTCAAAGGCCATAGTTACTGCTATTTTGCCCTGAAAAGTCTCCGTCACATGAAAAAACTTAATCTAGGTTTTGAACACAACATAGCCAGCATGACGATGATAAAGTTACCTGTAACTTTCCTGGCGGACGACAACGTTTGTGCAGGTTAGCTTCACCACTATCATTCTTAAAGACAGAAATACATTAATTTTGTCAGGATTTCTGGCAGCCTCTAGGCAAATGTAATCGCTTATCCTGCTTGAGCGAATGAAGCTCAAAATTTCTGTGATAGATCTCAAACAAACATACAACTTTTACAGCCGTTTAAACTTCATTGAAAAATAATGAAATATCAGTCATTTTTGAAATGCCATAAATATTTTATTGGTTACCTTAAAACAGCAGTAGCGTATAAAAAATACTCATTGTATTATAATATTTTACCGGGATCCGCGTGTTATTTTAGTGCCTTCAAGATTAGCAATAAAATTCAGTCACAATGGTAGCAAGCGTTCATTAATCTCCTGAGAAATTCAATATCAGTTAAATAACAACCTTTTACTACATCCACTTTTTGTCAGGCATGATACTTCCACTCACAGTGAAATTATGCAATGAAAAATATTGTTTCTGTGGTCAGTTATATTATGTATGATATTAACTGCTGAAAATGAATACGGCTGAATTGGAAACATTAAATTTCAAATAACGCCAGTTGATGTTGGTAATCTGGTACCTGAAAGAGTACGCAATTTAAAATTTGAATAGAAATGTTTTTAACGTATCAGTGTGTAATTCTGATTAGAAATAGCGTTGAGCGTTACTAACCTTGAACCAAATACTTGATGGATTACACTTAAATCCCGGTCCATGATATTCTCGATGACCCACAACTTGTGGTTGAACGATATTGTCTCGTGTTCTCTCAAGTACGTGCTTCATCAAATCCTTAGGAGAAATAAACAACAGAGAAGTGTATTGCAATGTTATATTTTCAAACTGGTTAAGACGTTCACAACGCAATACGGTTGACTTAGGAATCACGCGACTGATCTCATTGCAGCAGCGTAAACGACTAATGTATGGAATACTCGTCAATTCATCTTCTTATACAATCTACTGTTTAGCATGTGAAAATCAATGTTTTTAACGAAAAGTTAATATCGTACCTGCTTCTAAAGTTGGTAGTGAAAAATAACAGAACCTGTTTGTAGTGACGAGGGCAAACTTGGGTAATGGTTCATTTGAGTCAGTTCATCTGTTGTTCTTATCAAATATGTCACGCATTCTATAATATGATCTTAGTAAATACATTTAGGAAGAACTGAATGCCTCGCTTGATAACAACAATATTTTTAACTACAAACAAATATAAGGTATATCATATAAATTCCCGTTGAAAGCTATTTTAATAAATGGTTGTCGTTTGAAATCAGGCATTACATATTGTCTTGCCGACTACTATTTAGTTTACATCTGAAGAAACCGGCAGCACTCTTATGTGAAAAAGTTGATTGCTTTAATTACCGGTCATTCGACTGTACCAGTAAATAAACTAAATAACTGTCACAACCCAGATAGGTAGCTGGCTTGATGTTTCAGAGCGATGTGAAGTTGATTCATATACAGCCCAGTGCACACCGGTTTTAAACTATCCCGTCCTCCCCGTTCACATTCTGGTGTGTATAGATTAAGAACTTAGCCCATTCGAGCGGAGGATTTACATAGACTTCTGATATTCGATCACTATCGTCTCCACCATTTAGCCTATATCACATTGGTCGGAGTTGTGAACAGCATGACAGTCCGTCGACTCACGTTTTGAAAAGTTGCAGGTTCACGATCGATAACCGAGGTAATAAAATTGTACAGTCTTCGCCGTTTAAGTCAAATAATCCCTATGTCGACGGTCTGTCGATTGTATCACACATTGTTCAAGGCGGCTACTGATGTTTGGAGGAAACTTCAAGGTTGTCAGGCGGTTTCTCGGCCTGAGGGTTACGGAATCCTTGACAACGCCGCTGAGCAATGTTGGTAAATGCCGTTTACTGCGCATTTCTCAAACATGTGTCGACGGTCTGTCGCACGTTTCACTGTGTCAGCTAATCTGTTATGGACTAACTTGTGGAGACGACGGTGGTCAAATACTGGGAGTCTATATGCGTCTTTCACACGAATGGGCTATGCTTCTGATTCACAGAACAACACTGAACAAAATACACTCGCAAACTCTGTCTTTAGATCAAAATTGAACATATTTCCAATGTCACCAGTGAAGGTGTATGATGAATACATCACCCTTTTTTATACTCTTAGACATACCGCAAGTCGTACTAAGAAATTACTGGTTGGCATCCCTAAGGGCAGTTTCCAACGGTCTGCCAGCAATAACAAAGGCACGGTCAGTGTCAACCGAATCTTGTTACAAAACTGCACTTTTAAGGCGGAAGTGAATACCATAAAGACCAGCTGTATCATTTCATCGAATGGGCGTCGTCGAGATGTTTTTGCCGAAGTAAAATAAATGTCATATGCATACTCACTTCAACCAATTTACCAACTGACAGCAGTTTCACTGTAAAATCTTCGAAATCTCTAAATACTTCTTCCAGATTATCGTCTAGTACAAATTGAAAAAGACATATCGATCTATAGATATTTCTGTAATAACCTGGTCACAGAAGAAACTGGATTGTTTTAAAATTGTTGCATTCAGGAGCGTTTAGTACACTTATGCTGAACTGTGTTCAAACCCATATACACTATATTTATCGTATACTTTCATCTGCGTAATAACTTAACATGTGATACTGGCGTTGTGATTCCGTACACCAACAACAAAATTTGAGTACCTATTCCCGACCAAGAAAATGTATAATCGTCGCCCAAGAAATCATACAAACTCCACAGTTTTTCTATTATTTCCTAGGTTATAGTATAAACAGTTTTTATTTGGACGCGGAATTGCTCGTTCTAAGTGTTAACTATTACGAACTTGCTCCAGTTTTGTTGGGTGTTTTTCTGGGGTAATTTGCCTCCCTTTGGACATCTTCATTTGTAATTCGGCCTCTACACCGTCTTTTTGTTCTTCATCTTCAAAAGTTTCTTCTATTTTCTCCGCCGGCGAGACATCGAGCCTTTCAACCTTCTTTAGCGCATCGAGTTTGTGTGCATAACTTAATGTGGAGTCCCTGGAAACTAAAAACGGAATAGTATGATTATTATTCGATGCGTCAATAACTGGAAAACTGCTGTTTCATAAAGCACCTAAATTTCTTAGCTGTTAACTAAAACAGTTACGAACATTCAACATTGGAGATATGAAAATCTCACTGTCAAAAGAGCAACTAAAAATTACTGGAAGGGCTAAAAACTCAAATAGGCGGTAGAGTACACAGCGTCGTTGAGATGAAAACAAGTGAACCCTTGACTTACGGATTCAAAAATTGCAAAGAGATGAAAACAGACTAACTTTATGACATTTCAAGGCAACCGATTTGACAGTCAGGAAATTTTCTAACAAGATGCCGTTTATTACATTAAAAAACCAGCATCAGTTATCACAATATGATTAGTATTGTACAAATGTGCGACAGCGTAGCATAAAATTGATTTACCAAAGCATTTTCAACGAAACTTAGGTGATTTTTCAAAGTGTTTGGTTCCATGTAAGTCACAACGTGTTAAACAGTAGACGTGAGTAGTACTCTACAAGGTTTGTTCATAATCTGAACTGCAAGGATGTCTTTGTTATTTGATAGTGCTATGTTTAACCATTCTTACTAGACAAAATTTTACTGGACAAATCAGTTAGCATATGCGTTAGTTACGGCTGGTTTACTTTCAGAGTGTAACAAGACAATGAAGTTTGTCGTGTAATTTACAACTACTTCTGTTTAGTAGACACTGATTTGTGTTGTGTTTTCTTTGGGGCTGTAGATTGTTTTCGCTCTCAAATCGAAGTCTTGCTAAACTAATTTTTGCAAATTAACACCATCATACTGTTGAGTAGTAGTGGATTTTGATTTTCATATAGATTGAACATCAACCACAACTGATCGCAGCTGTCGCATTTTCATGGACTTTCCAGTCAGCCGCTTCCGAACGGCAGAAGCATTGGATTCAAGTTTCGCTCTTATTAAAGCTCGTCAGTAGTGCATATCCGGGTTGTGAAACCTAACGAAGGTATAGCAACTCAGTTCGTGAATTGTACCATTCATCTGACGGTGAACTTAGCTTCGCTATACCATTGGAACGTCTGCTGCCGGTTAGTTGACAAAAGTGGAATAAACGTTCGTTATTGCTCACAATGAATTTGTCAGTTATAACAGGACAGGAACCGCATTACCATTATCATCATAAACAGTAATATATCAGTGGTTCACACTGAGGCTTAGGTGCAGCACGGCCACGAAGGCAAAAAGTACACCATGTATACGAATACAGAAAAGGAAAGAAGAGAAGGGGAAGGGACCTGACCACCAGAAATAACTACATCTATATTCAGTCATTCAACATAAACGTGACTACATCTGGCAAACAAACAACCGAGCTATAAGTGAAAGTGAAGCGTCATTAACAAGACAACGTGCTTAGGGCTTTCATTGACTCACTTCGTCAAATGCACTCACTTCTCAGACAAACCAGCCAAACAACAACAATGTTCATTCCACAAAGCTTAATTAACCGCCGTTTCACTTAAAGTCTCAAGCCACAAGTTCTGTTAGTCGTGACGTCCCCAGCCCGGGAGACTAACCAGATCTACAGTGACTAACCTCATCGTGAACGATTTTATTTGCCTAAGCCAGGTCCACATTTGTCCACTTCACACCTTATGCCAAACGGCGGCAGCTTTGGCAAACAGTGCCCGGTGTGATAAACGACTATCTGGCAACCCCACTACACGGCCTAATAATCTAGACCTGTGCAAATGTACAAATTGAACAGAAGAACTCGTTTGAAAATCAGTGTAGAACACTCGCTTCTTAACGTCTTTGTTACTTACTCGTTGATGCTACTCGATGTGAACGGTCAAACGTAAACATCGTTGGTCGAACACCTGAAGCTAGTGCACGTCTTTTACCTTGAGCGGCCAACTCTCGCTGCCGTAAATTAACACAGCCCTCACCATCGGCTTATATACGTGACCAACAAGACTCAGAGGGATGTCTCTTTGTTGCCAGGAATGTTCCAAATTAGAGAACACTGCCATAGCCTTAGAGATGCGCGTTTCTATTTCAGTCCCTACACCTCCGCTACAGCCACCGCTGATGTAGCTTCTTAGGTATACAAACCGGCCAACAACCTCGAAGATTTCATTATTCGTCATTAAATCTATGTAATCACAGCAATCTTGCACAAGCACTTTGCATGTGGTGGCTGCAAATCAGAGCGTGAAATGGCCTCTGGTGTTGTTTGTGCTGCTTGACAATTTTTAAATCAGCAACACCTTCTCGTCAGCCTAATCCAGATCAGTCAGTCTTTCACCAGGTATAAGTCTACGCCGGCATCATTTGAATGCCGCGTCATTGCTCAACCACTTACGCCAAGAGGCGAAATGCGAAACCTAGAAACTTTACACTAAAAATCCACTATTTAATCAGTCCACTGTTTTCGGTATTTGTCAGATCATTCATACGTTGGACTGCCGTGAGTGGGTTATGTGTAACCAACACTCACATCGGACGTCAGTACTTACATCCAATTATTGTTTGTCCTGGTTGTTTTACTGGCACGTAATATGGCTAATCTGTCAAATATGAAGAGATCGGTTCGTCAGAGTTAAAACTTTAATCAGGTGGTTGTACTAATATAAAAACGCCATATTTGAGCGACAAGTCGACCACTAGCAAAGCACGTAAACAACAAGAAAACGGAATACTGGAGTTAGTTTGCCGTCTATTTTGCTCGCAAGTACAACCATTAATTGGAATGTTAAGCCGGAGACTGTTCAATGCTGTGTGACACAAGGAATTAAACATTGTCAGACTATACAAGCCTTGAGAGATGCAATAGCAATATCGGTGTTCTAACTGCTGGTCTTACTGGTGACGGTCGTGAATGGTTACCATTGGACTGACACCAGGCCACAGTCGCAACTAATGGTCTGTTAGTCCTTTTCTCACTGAACCATCCTGACTTATCTGTATGAATAGGCGTACATCTTAAAATGATCGTTCAATGCTTAACTTCCTAGTATCTACCTGAGAGATAAATTAATCAATAGGGATTTGCTGACAAGTGATTATTCCATCCGCAAATACGCTTGGTTTTCTACACACCGCAATGGTGACCAATCAACTGACGGTATGAAAACAAGTCGTGCCCAATGGGTTAGCGATATCATGTTCCGCGGACAGTACAAGTTCAAAAGGATCCTGTAACTAGTAACAAAAGGGGTGTTGTAACGGACGCATTCCTAATAGTAAACAAGCTTTCAACCAAAAAATCCAAGACAATCTATGGATGTGTTATATGTTTCCCATAACACATCATCAACTTTTCTAACAGGAAGCGTAATCAGTGTTTAGGACCGTTGAAAACAGGAAAAAAATTTGTTCTCATTCTATAGTTAGTAGACTTTTAGCCTGTGACAAAATCGTAGACGTTCCACAACCGTGTATGTGAGCTGATTACAGTGCATTCATCACTTATTTTTCTTAGCGTTACTTTTGACCCAGTATTATGTGTATTTATGTAACCTGTCCTTTGATGAAATGACTTGATACGCCAGTAATAGGAAAGGATATTTCATGGACGGGACGTCTCGACTGTTTTCTTTGACAATCATAAAGGTTGACAAAAGAGGCACTTAACTCAGCCAAATTGTGTTTCCCTTAAATAAGCTTGTGAATTGGAAAACTTGCCATATTTGATGTAGAGATTTTCGGTTTCGTATAGCTTAAAATGCCGTTTTCTGTGGTTTACGAAAGCGAATTTTCAACAGCAATGAATTGGAACGGATGCACTCAATAGCTTATGAATTACCAGTGAGTGCAGTTTTTCATGATACGGATTGAAAAGTGTGTATAAAATGGTATCATCATCATCACCCTCACCGAGATCATAACAGAGAGCAGTACATCGATGGTTCACATTTATGTTTAACTGCTACACAGCCAGGAAGAAAACAGAAGGCTCCGGTAAAGAAGAAAAGAGTCGGAAGAAAGGAAGGCGACTCGACGAGTAAAAACAACTATGCCTACACATGTGCCCCAGAAGTTCAACAACAAGGTGTCTACACCATACAAACAAATAACCGACCTGTAAAAGAAAGTAAGACCTTATCAGCAAGACAGCTTTCGTATAGCTTTCATTGACCTATTTCATTAAGTGCGCTTGTTTGAAGAACAACCAGACCAAACAACGACAATTTTCATATCACTAAACCCGATTAGTCGCCGTGTCACCGGGAATATTCAGCCACGTACTCAGTGAGTTGAGAGTAGATGAGATATCTAAACTAGGTCACCCTATCCATGGCATAATGCAAAGTGGATGAGCAAAAGCGTGCCACTACCAACTCCTTCTTTGCTGTCATATCCATTCACACTCTAAAGTGATATGCCACATGGTGTTCATGTACACTACTGTTCACACCGTTTGTTTTTATAATGAAATGTATTTACTTGGCTGGATCTGGAGTATCTGTGGTAAGAAAAATACGAACACTGACATTTCTCTTATGTTTTATCAATAACCCCGCGAACAGCGCAAACATTATTAACTGGTTCTAACAACGTCAATACCTTGACCTAGTGAATATTTTTAAGTCGCAGGAAGCCGTCATCTGAATGTGGTAATCCACAACATAGGTGCGTTTTTGAGAAGAAAGAACGTTTTGTATACAAGAACTTCCTGTCAACAGATTTTTGGATATCCCACAATTAACAAAGAGGTGATTGTTATGATGTCTTTTGCTTCACATTCGTCCCTTTGTTTGCCCTCTTGCAATCAATTGATCCCATAGTCTGTTCATCGTTTTACTTTCAAAGTAGTCTATCTTTGATAGAATATTCGAAGAAGGTTTTATCTTACAATAGTTTCACGCTTAGGTTAAAATTATTCATAACATTGATCACCTTGCAAAATCTTTCTTTAATGTAGCAGTGATATGTGGGCCTAATGTGTTGTAAACAACGATTTGAAACAGCATATGTTTGCATGTAGTGACCTTTTGGTTACCGAACAATCAAAAATGACTGATATATCTAATACTACTTAAATAAAGCATGTTCTTCTTCTGAAAAAACAGACTACATTCAAGCGTAAAATGTTCGGCAAGGTGGAACATTTACTTTGAAATTATGTATTGTCAAACCTGTGTGAAGTAATTGTGTGTAGGATGTTCTCTTTTCTTTTTATGTAGTAGGTAACAAAAGCAAAGTAAATTTTACTCGCTAATTTCAGTCCTCTACAAATGGTGAGTTGCTTCGTTGATATGGGTTACAGCCCATGAGAGTTTTATTTAGGATTTTACACTCCAATGAACAGTTCAACCGGTCCCCTTCAAAAAGCTCGTTTATTGTGGTTTTAATTTTTTGAGGTTCTTCTATAGCTGATACATTGTCACAGTCAGCAACTGAACTTCGACACACCTTCTGATAAAAACACTCCAGTGATTAGTTTGAGGGTGAACTCCATTAAAAAAATGACTAAAGGCAGCAGTTCTATTTCTGAATGTTGCAAAACTACACATCAGCGACTTACATCAGTGAAACAAACTTCCATTTTTGCACTTTAGTTTATGTGGGGTTAGTTTGGAAATTAAAACGAAATAAACTGAAAAAGAACAGAAGTGGTACCCAAACTATATCCTTTCTATTTTCCGCTCCTCGTTATTATCAGTAATCAGTCAGTTTAAGGATTTGTTTGCTGCTAATTTGGCTAAAACACCACTTTGAAATTAACAGGTTGTTTAAAACAAATACCTGCCTTTGTAAGTCTTAAAAAATAACAGTTGGAATACGAAAACTGGTAGATGCAAGCATTTCGTATTGACTCGTCAGTACCAAATTTGTAATAACGTGGAATGATTTTTTTTCAAACAAACAATTCAGGGAGTTGATAATCAATAAGCGTGTTAAGATAGGTCACTAAGTCCAGAGAAGGGTCAGGTTCACGAACAACTGTTTCTGAACACAGAGAGCTGGCTTGAGGCGATTGATTGCGACCGCTTCAGTAAACCTCAGGAATTTTGAAATGGAATCATGTAACGGGATTCTGAATGCACAAACTGGATCGATATCGTGACCAGTGGTCAAACACAGTCTAGCGACTGATGAAACTGGCTGTTTACGTGTGTCAGCAACATTGCCGTTCTCTGATGACGCAGAACTTTGCACCCATTCAGGTAAGTGTTTCTTCACTCTGGAGATCAGGCATCTTTCGGTTCCGCCTACGTATCTTTCTCCGCAGTTACGTGTAAATTGGTAAAATCAATGCGATGTGGCACCGATTGGTTGGTCCCCTTTGATTGAAGGCACCGGCAGCTTCTGAGTACGTTAGAGTACATAGATTTTAGCTGCATTAAATGTTCGTTCAAGAGAGTTTCTCCGTCTCTGTGTTATTTGCTGCATGGTGTGGTCACCCTTAAAAAGTAACTCTATATAGACCTTTTTTCTACAGTGATCACCTCTTCGAATGGTGTTTTTTGTCTACTGTACCTTTCTGTTAACTTTTGAGGGCAACCATTTGACTGTAAGACGGAAATGATAAAGTCCAGTTCCTCTACATGACTGTCATGAGTACAGATTCGTCTTGCTCATGTGGACAGTGTATTTGTGTGTCCGTTTATGTTGGACAGGTGTGAAACCGTTGAAGTTTAAGTATTGGCCCAAGTACGTGGATTTCCTATAAACAGCTCTTCTAATCGAGCCATCTTCTCAGCGACACATAAGTACGTCTAGAAATGGCAAACAGTTATTGGCCTCAAATTCACAAGTAACCTTCAGGTTAGAATGACAATTAGTTAGGCGTTGAAACAGATTATCTATTGTCTGTTTGGATTAACTGAATATCAATGTGTTGTTGACGCAGCGCTTGTGGTATAACAAGTTTGCTATCTCAGTAGCTAGCTGTTCACTTCTTAACATGAAGGAGTCAGCTAAGGTGGGACCCAGCAAACTTTCTATGGCTACTCCATCTATTTGATGATAGGACTGCTCGAGGAAGCAAAAACTGACATTCTTAGTGCAGAACAGAAAACTTTCCTTCAGTATGTCCGTTAGAAGTGACAATTTAAGATGATTCGTTTCGAAGAGCTCACAAATATAATCAGTCTGTATTCATGCTGAGGGACGTTTGTGAACAGTGACTGAACGTCTACAGAGCACATCAGTTTATTAGAAAGGTTAAATTTTTTCACGTCACTGAACAGTTGGAGAAAGTCATGAATGGGATGTGCCTGAAACTCTTGTCTCAGTGGAGTTAGAAAAGCGACTAACCAGTGCGCCAACTTATGGTAAGGGGTGTTTGTCATTGCCAAAATTGGCCGAAGCGGCATCCCAGATTTATATGACTTCGGCAGGTCGTATAGCTGGAGTTTTGAAGATCCAAATGGTTTAAAGGGTTTGTTGGTTACTTCATCAATAATCCCCAAGTGTAAGAGCAGTTACAGACGTTGTCCAATACTATCTTCCACTTCGGTGGACTTGTCTACTCTGTTTGTTCGTTGAAACATCTTCTAATCATTAATTATTGACAACATTTTCTGCACCTAGGCACCTTTTTCTGAAATGACGGCCCCAGACCCCTTATCCGGATTAAGTATTTCAACGTTTTTTGACTTCAGCTCTCTTAACGATTGTAGGTGGTGCCTGGTAATAGCACACCGGCTGTTGATCGGAGTCATGGTAAACCCATGAGTTTAGTTTTAGCCAACCTAAGTTGTCTGTACAAAATGGTTGAACTGCTCCTTCTTAAGCTACTCTATCATTACACCCAAGCGAACCTGACAAACTTTGGATAAGTTGTGTTGATTGTACCTAGTACAAATGTGAGTTTGTTGCTAATCAGACTTTTTTCAGACAGACATCCATATGTCGGGGAACTTCATATAGGCTCCATCATTCCGGTCAGTGGTAGTAACAACATTAAAAAACGGAACGTATTTAAGGTTCCAAGTAAAAAATAACTGGGCTCAATATTCAGTTGTGAACATGAATTAAGAACCACTTACTTAGAAAAAATTAGAAAGCGAACTGTTGATGGTCGAAATTGAGAACCAAGAATACAAAAATAACGTAACCGTATGCACGAAAATGGCTACTGGCTATTTCACCCATCTGTGCCAGTATAGGCTCATTGAGGTTCTGATATTACGGAAAGGTTAGACAGCTTCAGCGCTAAAACATTTCACTCCAGCAAATTCACTTTGCCCTCAAGAACTTCAAAACTATTCCAAACTGAGGATACGGAGGGAAGATGAAAGTTGTGTTGAACTTCTATACAGGCGCAAAATCACGGAGAATAACAATTGTGTTTGCAGATACTTACTGAAAGAATCAACAATATTGTCAACATCCTCTGGTAGTATAGTTTCAACAGCAATTTCCTGATTGGATGTTTTTGTGGCAGATTTAACAGTACTGTTGTTTCTGGTTTGTTTTTCATCTGCTGAATCGCTACCTTCTGACGAACTGAACACAGTTTCTTTGACTTGGTTGTCAGGTGATGACTGGAAAATTTGTCAACAATACATGTTATGACACAGTTGTATTCGTCCAGTTTATTAACGGCGTGTTGTGTTTGAGCACATCTTACGTCAACTGTAACATATATATTACTCGTATGCATTCTGTATGCTTTCATATTAACGAGCATTTTATTTAATTTACCACTAAACCGATTGTTGTTGAAATCACAATTTATTTATCAACACAGTTCAATAATCCTGTACGGTTTATTATTTTTTCTAAAAGAATCGGTGAAAGAACATTCGGATATTTTTTAGATAACGTTTTGTTTCTTTACTTTCAAATGTTAAAGTATCAAAAATGCGTCTTGTATTATGATGTGATTTCATTATTTTGACGACCTAGTCCGAAAGTCTGACAACATTGCGGGATGAAATAACGATGCTGAGGATCTCTTTGTAACAGCGTTCTGTTATTACGTTTTTTTTTCAAGCTTTTCTAGTCACCAGGTTACCCGCAGCAAACAACATAGTCACAAACAATTTTTGTTCAGGAGTTTTATACTCAATTACTGGACTAACTAAACAGCGATTTTCCATTTGCCCAGAGTCAGTAACATTGTACTACTATCTTTATCTTAATACTAAGAGCTGCATAGTAAATGTGACGACTCAAATAAAAGCTTTTTTTAGATTAAAGTACCTAGCTGGAACATTGTCGTCATCATTGTGATCTTCTAGAACACGAACAAAGGATCTGCCAGTTTGTGAAATTTGCATGAATAATATTTACCACTTATCAAATATCACTTGAGTTGTGAAAAACTTTAAGACTTTATGAACAAAATGCAGTTAAGTTATATTTTTGTTTCTGCTCGCACTTTCCTGAGGCAACGGTGTTGACAAATGAGCCGGAGTTCTAACCCCATCCGTGGCGAGAATATGCACTACGGACGAGCTCTAACAAGAGCAAAACGCGAGTCCAGCACTTCTGTCTGTAAGAGGCTGGCTGGTAAGCCTATCTGAATGTGAAGGCTGCAGTCATATGCGAGTGATGTTCAGCTTGAAATCAATATTGTTCGGAATATCTACTTTGTGATGAGTGAGACACTGATCAACGAGCGTACGCTAGATACTTTGAGAACTTGTAAGTTTTCAGATATGATTTTGACTTGTGGCACTGAAATTTGGTTTAGGTGTGACAAGTTGTTCCTCGTGTTTACAAAAGTTTTTTATGAAATGCTGCTACGCACAACTGTCTACCACTTATCTAAATTTTGGTCACCCCTACATCAGTATTGGTGAATCATCCAAAAAGTGTCACCAAAGGCTTGATTGAGTCCCCACATTTTCATTCTTCTCGCGCAATTTGAGAAAGCTAAGGAGTTGTTGAAAAAACGCCCCATTTTCTGAAGCCAGCCTGCAGATCGTTAACGATCATTCTATTTTCTGCTGCATGTCAGCGACGTATACAATCCTGAGACTCTGTATGTTTATAGTGTTTGTTTTTCTCTGTGATAGCTGAAGTATGCAACCAAGATTAGACATCAGTTCACCTCCGTATGCCGGAAGAGTGCTGCTTCAAAAAGTCGAAAGAAACGAGTGATTCAAAGAGAAGCGGTAACTTTCACTAGCGTTTTTACTGTAGAGCTTAATGATGTCGAAAGGAAGCTACGGTTGTTGACTGTCTCTTAATAATACACTCTTCTCTCTTTCTAGTTACGAAGACTACTGAACTACTGGTTCAGAGAGGTTTAGCATCTACGATTATTGATAAGTGGCAGAGGATTTTGGTTTTCACATCGATTGAACACCACCCACATATCATCCCAATCTGCTTCGATCTCGTTGCCCCATTTTCCGTAATATATTTCCATAGAATTCAAGTTCTTACAATTCTAAACGAATTCCTTCAAAAAGTTGAGTTTACTTCCTACCGCTTCGACACACAAAGCCCGACGGTTAAGGTCAAGTGCGATTTTCCCAAATATTTGTTTTAAGGGATAGGTACCAATTACGGTGAACCTTACTTGGTTTATCCCTGAATAGTTTCTATATCTGGTAAAAGTAGCACTATTAAACGCATGATATTCATGACGTCTAAAATTTTCACATATTTTATGTCGTGGTAGGCTTACAACTTGTGAGTCGTGAGGAGTTTGTTATCATATGCGTTGAGTTCTAGAAAATTATCGATTATGAAGACAAGTTACTCATACAACTTTTCAAACGACGGTCAAGCAACACAAAAACTGTGGGTTTCACGCTTGGCGATGTGACCATTGGACAGCCTCGAACATAGTGATCTTAGGGAATCGTATGTTGAGCAAGGCGAGAAGTCAAAGAGAATTTTGAGTTAATCCAATTTCTCCTGACTCACGACCGCGTTGACACACATGACATTAGTGATGCCACATACAAAAGTGATTTTTGCATAAAGTATAATTTGCTTTAATACATATGCCAGAATGGAAGTGATTAAATTAGACTCGCGCGATAAAAACACAATCGAATTTTATACTACAGCATTAGGTAGTACATAGAAATGTGTTATTGACTTCACGTACCTAAGTAGATGACGGCCAGTTGTTGGCGTCTGTAATTCCGATGACTGTAACTCCGTTTGAAGGAATAGAACTATTTACAGCCTATTATTCTCATATGGTTATTTTTATTTATTTGTGAAGCATTCATCCCCCTGTTTTGCCTCAGGCGGATTTTGATGGAATAACATCTAATCGGATTTCTTTCCTTCCATAAGCCTCTGGATTTTAAGCTAATCATGTTAAGTACTTCACCCTACCCAAATGTATTTTAACTGCCAGATGTCCTGATTGCAGCGGTTTTGTAACCTTCTTAAGATGCTGTGCTTAAAACTATCAAGCATTATTCGTTAAAATTATGCATCCATGTTGTACGACTTATCTAAGCGCGCCCATGGAAAATGAGGGTTTATGGCCAAATGCCATTAGTATTCATTGTCCATGATAGTGCTGATAATCAACATGTAACTTATTCTTTCCTGGCATATTCAGATAAGCGACTCTTGAGGTTGAAAAACATCTTCATCCACGGTATAATGGTTGTTGTCTCTAGCTTTATCGTCCACATAGAAAACTGAACGACTAGCTTGTAATGCTTGTACATTGAAGTAAATTTATTTGAATGATAAGATACCACGTTAGTCTGTGCTTTACTTTGAAGAGAGTAGACATTTCTGAAGCCTGTATAGAACATCTTACCTTAGATGGTGTTTCATGCAATATCTGAAAGGGAGTCATTTGTTGATCAAAGTTACAATATATGGTGTCTGCGAGTAGTACATTCCAAAGTCCGGTTCACATGTACACTTAGCCGAACATTTGTTATGGCTGAAATGGTGCTGTTATTCCATTCGTGTTTGATATCAGCTTGTCTGAAGTTGGCAGATACTGTTTTTACGTATTAGTCAAAGCAACCGTTCACACTGCTGGTTGAATCTGGTAAAGTAGCAACAGTTGGCAAACAAATTCCATTTCACAAAACACCTGACATTTTTAAATATTTATACTCAGTTACTCATGGATATTTGGTAGTATCTTTCGTAACAGACTAGTTGACCGGTCTTACAATGACGAAACCTGGTTTTTCTTAATAAACATACAGGTCTATTTCTACAGGCAATAAGCCGAACCTCATACCAACCTGTATTTTTCGCAGTGATTTTCCCTTCAATATATCCATAGACATTTCTTTTTCCCAGTTGCTAGTCTTTTCATGCGTGCCAGATTTCTGTGAAAAAAATGATAATAACGGACGTATTTTCTTCTTGTGTTTACTTCGAATGTATCCGCTCTGTCACGTTCGAATAGGTAAACCATTGTCTTCCGTTTTTGTTTTTGCGCATGTTCTTCTTCTAGCAGTTTGGCCACGATTTCCAGTCGTCGTCGACTTTGAGCCTCTCGAAAAGCCCTTTTGAAATTTGATTGTTCATAGCGGTTTATTTTAATTTTGTATACATATAGTAAAAAATCTGCCGCACAAAGAATAAGTAGATAGCTGCCAATACTAAACAACACAGAGGAGATATTAGTACCCCTGTGGAACAAATGTTAACGGGATGACCTTAGGAAGAGCAGCGAAAACGGTAAGCAGAGAGAAGCCAAGTTATAGAGAAATTCACCGAGTTTACATATTCAGGTTGAGGAAGCGTGCTTGATGACCTAGATAGAAATGATAAGTTCGAAGGTGTAAAGTGGGCAGTCTAGTAAATAAATTAAAGAGAAATCGAGAAGGCGTTTAACACGGTGGATCGGCGAAACCAAGTAAAGTGTGGAAAAGAGATGAATGGGCCGAGAACAAGTTCATTTTTTAATAACCTATGTCAGCGTGTGGCGTGGGCCCTGAAACACATGCAGGCATCTGATGTTTAATTTTGTCGTTTGAACTCAAAACGACACTAGGTAGTTAAACTGAGGAGGACTGACTTTTGGAACCGATGACCCATACAACCACACATCCATCTTTATTCGGCTAAGTCTTTAACCAGTGCCACTTCAAGCTGACAGCCACAAATGTTTCGTGACTTATTTCGTCCCTGAGGTGTTGCGCATTCGTGTTAAATCTGTAATATTTAGCTTTTTTTCACGAAGATTAATTCCAACCTGTGCGAGGGAACCCGTAAAAAAGTCCTTTATTTTCCAAGAGGTGATTAATCTGCGGTGAATTCTCTTCACAAACGTGAACATGATATATATGACGTTGCTGATGCGCTGCATGAGAGGTGCCTTAGTATGGCTACTGATGAGCAGAACGTAGTTATTGTTGAGGAAGCGTTAGCAAAGGGCCAAAAACCTGCTACGCTAGATTCCAGCAACCGTTGGACATGAAGGTTTCAGCCACCAACAGTAGTTAAGTGCGCACAAAATAACACTCATGTAAGATTTGTGGGTCTAGTTGGAAGTCACTTTCTTCTATCCCGCTTGTTGTTCTGCAGATCGTGTGCAGTATAGATTCTAACTTTTTCTCGCTCTAAAAGTCAAAAAGATCGTGGAGAAAGCAATTAGGGCGAAAGACTTGTGCCCACACGTTGTTCGGACTAAGCTGAACTTGATCAACAAACAAGATTTTAAAGAAGAAATCATAGGTTGGTTGAACCAAAAAACGTTTTGAAAATAGTGAAAACTACAAATATATGTCCATATCAGAAAATGTTCAAATGTTCGAAGTTTTATAATTGAAGGCGTAACGATTACTCTGTCCTGTGTGTATTCTACCCTCACAATACTTCCATAAACACATTTGAGATGGGTCCCGATAATTACGAATACTTAATGAACGAGGTCTTGTACGGTTAAAGAGTTACAGAGTTACGAACATTTCTTGACAGATACTATATACAAGTAAAAAAGTGAAAAACATGTCAGGTAAGTGGTACTAATATAAGACTGATACGCATCGAACTGATTGCACTGTGCCTAAGTATTAACAAGGTTTAAGTCAATATTCTGATGTTTCAGTAGACGTAGGTTTAGACTAAATGATTTCCATTGCAATTATTTCCAACATGGAAATATAGTCTAGTGCATGATGAACATATGAAACTGTGCTTGAAAAAGGCCAATAATAGCGTGTAAGATGTCTTGCGCATTGACATTTCGTTCGCATCTCAGTGGGAACCAGTGTTTCAAAATATGAAACTATGTTGAACCGTTAGAATTCAGTAAGGTTTACTCTTGGGTCTTAAACTTCCAGAGAGCAATATAAATTTCCAACACAATTTACAGGATTGGATTACTGAATGTCTATTGTAAAGGTTATAGCGTGAAATCACTTGATAGCATCAGTAATATGAAATAAAATGGTCATCTCAATCCAGGTATTAGTGGTCTCGTTGTGACAAAAAGAACAAACTTTTTAACACTTCCAGACGCACCTATGAGACGATCGTTGAAGTATGATTGCTCGCCTGCTACCAATCATAGTGGGTGCTACACATTGCACTTGAACAATTGGTTACTGCTGTCTGTGTTCAGGTGTATCAGGGAAACAAAGGTGCAGGTTAGAAATAGTTTCTAGTACTCGGCGTGAACAGAGTTCATCCAGTCAGCTTACAGTACAGCGTGATTGTCGATGACTGGATCGCGGGTTGAGGATGATGACAGATGGTCACATGCTTCCAGCACGGTTTCCGGAGGTTGAATCTACCAGCAGCGACGGATTTTAGATATAAAAGTTATGTTTGAACGCTGGCTGCATTGATAACTTATTGTATTTTCAGCGCACTAAGGTTGTTTGTTTACTTACGTTGAACATATGTGGCAGCTTTTTAGGTTTGACAATCCGTTTTATACTGCAGTCAACAATTATGGGTATTTGTAAGTGCTGCAAAAGATCGAATAGGCCAGAAAAACTTATATAACTTTGCAAGTAGTTGAACTCTATTAGAATTTCAATCACGGGTCAATGACTTACCTGTGCCTAGCATCTATTTGTGCCATTCTTCGATTAAGAGCGACCTCTTCATCAGCATCAAGACTAGAACTTGTGGCTTTCATCCGAAGAGCATTTTCTTCTTTACGCATAGCGCTCAATTCTGATAGCTGCCTAGCCTTGCGAGCAGCAATACTATCCTAAAGTACAAACAAGTGAGGCAGGTAAACGACGGGTGCTTACTCCTTGTGGTAAAGCGTTTGCAAATTATTGGTTTCAGTTTAAAGAGATCAAGGTCTGTGAAAATATCTCGACACAGACAGTGATGTTACGACTCAAATTAGCTTGTTGAACCGCTGTGCTGAAAACAGCAAAGAACCATAAAGTTTTGCAGTGTAAAAAAACTATACCGGATTGTTTGAAGATCGGATCAAGGTAGGTGAAGTATTATCGCCACGACTATAATCATAATGACTGAAAGGCGGCCATGAAGATGGTCCTGATCATTCAATAAATAAGACCAATGCAAATGAATAGAAGTAAAATTCCGTTTTCAGGCGATACTTCTAAATCTTGTGTTCAGGCTAACAACGGTTATAGTTCGTTAGACAAAAACTGCCGTTACAATACTCTTGGTCTGGCTATCACAGTTCGACAAGGAAACAGAACTGGTCCAGGTGCAGTGACGGTCGCAAAGCAACGCCCGTTAGAAATTAACTAGGATATATTATTCATTCAGTGTGTATTTCTCAACCTCAGAACTGCATGTCTTACCCAACTAAATGAAAATTATCAACGATCATCTATTCGGTTCCCTTCAGATTATATTCAGTTTGTTTGTTTCTTCAGAATCTTACAAATTACGTATCCACAAACCATCTCACTCACTTTTGATTTTTCAATCGAATTCTTCAAATTGATCGCAGAACTAAACATTTTCTCATGAACAAGCATTTCATCTCGTCTACGAGCTTCTTTCTGCGTTTGCAAGCTTCAAAATACTCTTTTTTTATTTAAGAAAACTTACTCGCGCCTTGTTTTGTTCGAAAACTGCTTGTGTTTCAACAGACTGTTTGCATTCAAGCTTTTTTCACCAGGATAACTTTTATCACTTTCTCCTTTCACGTCGCATTCTCTGGACACGTAGTTCAATTGAACAATACATCAACAAACCTTTGTACTGAGGCAATCATTGCTTTTGTCTGCTGAGTAAACTTTAATTCTTGATTCACTCTGTCAACCTCTGATTGGTTATTCGCAGTTCGTTTAGGTATGTTGCCAAGTTTCGACGCATAAATTTGTTCCACTGTTTTCTCATAACTTTCGGAATAAGTGTATTATTTAAACAAAAGAACTAACCTAGCCTGGTCCAACAGTTGTTTAATGTGCTGATTGACATTCTGCTCGTAATTCAACTCCCGCTCGATTCGCATCAATTTTTTTCGTAGCAGAATACAGTGTGATACATTGGTGCCGGAGCAAACCTCTTCAAACGCGTGAGATGCGTCACTGTGTTCCACCCTCAACTTTTTCAGATGATCATCGGATATCTGTAACTCCTCTCTACACGAAGATCGTTAAATTTACAAATAATGGTTTCGAAAAACTTACTTTAATTGCACGTAGTCCATTTGTCTTTGGGTTTTGGCGTCACTCCAGTTTGAAAATTCCGGGGCATTTTCAAGTTGTGAGTCGTCAGATTGCTGCATAATTCAGCGTTTCTTAATTCGATAAATGAGACCAGGAGTGGCAGGCTTTACAACATGTAGTCTCAGTGACAGTCCTTTTGGGGTTGACTGTAACTTAAATAAAGTATGGTTGAAGGGCTTTGTGACAAACACGAACAGCTAGGAAGAACATAACATGGTTGATTGCAACTGATCTGCCAATCGCGTGTAAGGTTTGCGCACTAGTGGTTTGATAAATTCTCCTTTTTGAAAGGTCTATCTTGGTGTGGTCGTTCGTTACAATTCTTACATATATTTTATCAGTTCACAAAACAAATCTTGAATGCCTTAAATTTTGATCATGTTTAGTTTTGGATGGACTAGTGGCTGATAATGGTCACGAAGTGTGCTGCCATCTCCATTGTGGTTATTCAAAGGCCTTTCAATCTTACTAGTTATTTGACCTGTCTGAAAGATTTCTTAACCTAACGTTTCGTGAAGGTATCTGAAACACCCACAAAACAGTAAAATCTGTAGCACATTGTCAGAATCTGTACAGTTTTTAGTCCCGGATACTCCTTTCCGATACGCTCACTTAAGTTTCACTGATCTTCCTAATTCCAAAGGTGCGACTTCTAACTTCGCTGACGCATTTGATGACTGCTATTTTACTTATTTATTCGTCTGCTAAAACAATTACTTAACGTTATGTCGTGCACTATCGTATAATGTTTGAACGCTTTTACCTCTCTTGTTTGTTAGACTGTCAAGACTGACTGTGTACACCCATCTAGAACCACCTAACGAGTAAAGAAAAACTCACTAATACTACAACCTGGTCGTCATTAATTCCAATTGTCGACATCGGTATTTCTCCAATATACTTCACGATCATACACAGTAATGTTTGCAAGCCTGAAATGCCTCGTTGCAATGAGCCCTGGAGTTGCCATAGCAACAACTCCTCCATGTTACAGGGTCAAGCGAACAGACTTCTTTGTCAGAGGATGAATGTGGATTCGCACCATTTAGTCCCACCGCAAATAACATGACTGTTCATTCACAGGTCGACAGAGTCGCAGACTTAGCTTCTGAAAGTGTCAAGTACCAATAAACGCTTCCACTAATGTTCACACAGCAGCCCGTTTCCCGTGTTATCGTGTTGTGAGGTGGAAGCTGCACAAGTTCTATTGTAGCCACACTAGTTTAGCTGAAAACTGGTAACTCAGTAAATTATGTACGCTAATCTCCTTGATCCATTTGCAAGTTTTTCTCAAGCTTGTCCTGAAATTTCTCGTTGCATCTCGTACCTTAGGCAAGATATTTGAATATTGACAGATTATTACAAGCTGTATACGGTATTTCAAATTTTCCATCTAAAATGCAGTAGCTGATGAGTTTTTTCATGAGCGTGTACAACATAAAGACCTGTTTGGATAAACTTTGCTGCGGCTTTCCGACTGCTTACGATATATCTTTTTCAAGACACCAATAAAACCAGTAATTCTGCGTAAGCGGAATATCTCTTTTTAATGTTTATTATTGTTATCATCATTATTTTGTATTCCTGTGCGTAGCCAACTAATTGAAATGTAAAACCATCGTTTTTTAGTTTTATATACATTTTAGCCACTGATGTCACTACGAGCTTCTTATACTTGTTACATACTTTCCTTTCAAACGTACGACTCTGTGTGATGAAACTATGAATGAGCGCCAAATAAAGGATTACCGGCCGAAACGGGCGGCAAAACGACTACTACTGTATTCCACAGTTCAAATAGTGCAGAATATTACCGCTTTCATTCTAACGTTCTAGCATTCTAACCTTGTGAATGCTAGTCGGCAGTCGGCGGTTCATATATAGCAAACCTGGTTGTTTTGAGTAGCGTGGACTACATACTGGAAGCAACCACATGTGGAAAGATGTGGGAATGGGTGGAAATCAAAATTAGAAGGAGGGAATCAGCTATAGTCTGTCCCAATGAGATCAACAAGGGTTTGGTTACTTTTCCACACAGACACTTCGAGGAAGCGTACGAACACACGTGGCTGATGTACGTCTAACTGGTTAGTAATTTGTGTGGGTATGTACACTTACTGCAATGCTCTGGAAAATTTACTGTATACACGTGACATGCACATAAAACACATCGTACGGAGACGCACCGTGCACGCTGACCTTGACATCCTGTGTTCGGACAGATGCGCTAATTGCAACCTTACTTAGCAGATCATGATGGAAGTTTTGCATCTTTAACAATTCTATTCACTCTTCTCTTTATCACACTCCTTTCTAGTACTCTATTTCTGCCTCCATGCAAAGGCCGTCGTTTTGATTGAAAATGGTAAATAGTTCACACTGTACCTATAACCACAGCCACCATTAATTTGCTTCACACCAAGTTAATATTATTACTCTAGAAAACTTTCAATCACAACTGAGGGTGGTGATGTGCATCGATGGAGACTGGTCACTTTGTTAAGGGCCTTTAATCTTTTTCCTCTGTTTGTTGTTCCAGTTTTCCTCCAAGATTTGTCGATATATTTGCATCAACTAGTTGCTGTATGTGTGGGAACGAGATAATTGGGGCACATTGAGAAAGACATTTATGTAAGCAGGATACGAGTTAGTTTGCAATCCTTGCAGATGCTTCCTTTGAACACAGAGTCAATGCCTGTATAAGATTTGACGCGTGTTATCTGAATGTGAGTACTCCTGGTGCATTTTAGTGAGCAGATCGTCATTGGAATCTTGGTAGTGTCTTGTTTTCTAGCTAATTATAAATGTTTTTGGCAACTCCATTCCGCTTTCAGTAGAGTTTCATACCGGACATACAAACAGAATACATTGAATTCGGATTGAAAACCCGATGACAGTAGCGTTTTGCGACATCGAGTTTAAGTCAATCAGTTTTGTGTACAGTATTCAACTGCGTCTACTTTGCGACCAGAAAGAGGGCATATTTTTATGCCATTTTTGCCACAACGGCTGTTGTAAGACTGTGTGTCGGAGGCCAGGCCAATCTAGTTCCGTAGCCGTCGTGTCCTAAAACGACGAACTGAATCTAACTGAAACAAACGTTGAGCTTCAACTGTCGTTATGCTTAGTATCACTTCCACAAGCGCCGTAATTCAAGCGTTGAACAAACCTACGCGGGAAGAAATAAAACACTTAAGTTACAACATGTATTGGCGGGATTTCAATCGTACTTCACAACGGCTGAGCTGGCAGTGCCAGTAAACGATTGCTAACCTGTACCTGTCGAATATTTCGGCAACCAGGTCCTACGCTTGCGGTTATTCCCCAGAACATGTTCAAGAACCTTAGACGGGTCTGGTAGTCCATACTCATAATTTTTGTGATTAACTTTTTAAATGGGCATTGCATTCATCCTAGTATCTTCATATCTCCAACAGTATAGCAGCTCTAGGTTCCACAGGGTGTTCAAGATAAAACGTGCATACCTTTTTAACAACAATGCTCGACCCTCTGAGGTCCGAGAAGCCAAATAATTCTCAAGCAGGTACAATTCTAATAAACGGATTAAGGAGAATACAACGTTGCAAGCAAATTGTAATACTCCACACTTCAACCACTCCGTGTTTCCATCTAAAGGAGTATTTTAATCGAAATCACACTAGAATCATGTTAAACGGGACACCCTGAACTGTTTGACTTGATTCTTATGATATTAAGTACAGACCCCTTACAGGCACAATGCTCCGTTGGCATTTCAGGTGGCATCCATGACTTAAGTGAATGGTTTGAATCCAGACCATTAACTTAGGTTGAACGCCATCCGTGCCTCTAAGTTGCCCACCTCCAACGATCAATGGACATCCACGGATATTTCCGGTTGTTTTACGTACACGGTCGTTTGAACACATTAAGGATTTTCTTAGAGACGAACCATAGGATTATTAGAACAAAACGTGTCTATTGGTTCATAACCTGTGGTACCTTAATGCAAATTGACCTTGTTTAAATGCAAATTTTCGCCGCTGGTTTTATCCCGGTGAGTTTTTGTTAAAAAAGATAAACCAAGGATTGCACAACTAAATTTAATTTTGTTCACCTCGGATACAATCAAATTTTTATTCACCTTGTCCGCATTCAATTTTTGGTTGATTTCCGAGAAGGTCACAAGAATATTAACCTGCACAAGAAAGAGAGTGCACATTAACCAGTATACTTTGTAAACTGTCAGGGTTGGAAATTATGGCAAGTCGTCCTATCACTCACTATCCAGTTTGCTACGCTACGAAACATTTGCAAGTTGGCATTTCAACTTTTGAATAAGATTTTCTTCAGTGCCATGCACTTCATTTTACAGATTATGTTGGCTGATTATTCAGTTTTAAAATTTCCCACGTTGGGTGTTCTTGAACATACGGCTCGTAGGTTTAACAAAAAAGAATCGGTACTGTTAGGCTGTTTTATTGACCGGCTTCACAAATGCGGTATTTCGAGCGTTACTTCTTGATTCAAGACCAGTAGACTGTTACAAAGGAAGGATTGTCTGGAACACCATCTATTGCAACAGCCTCGAGGGAAATTTTCCGGACAAACGTTGGCGTGAGGTCGGATAAATACGCAGTGTTAGATCTAATTTACAACACTGTGCATATGTCAACAGACTGTCAGGTGTAGAAGTGTTTGGCTATCGCGATGCAGTTGAGTAATGGTGATATTTTTTTGATGAACTATGACAAAATAATCTTTGGTCTATTTTCTACCACCCAACTATGTCAGTCTTTTACAGTTTACTAGTGCGGGATAATCAGTTAATCGAAGGCTCGAGCTTGTACCTCATGGAGTAAGGCAACTGTGTAATGTCCTTCCAGCTGGTATGTTATTTGCGGAGCCTAATTAAACGTCCAGCAAAAAGCTATAACTCGCAAGCCACCGGTTTCCACGCCGATTAAACAAATGCACAGATACAGTGCCTATTACGGTTGTAATACATATTATCTAAAAAGACTGGGTTTCAACCACAATGTTACGCTTATTTCGGACATCACCTCCGAAAAAACCATTGCTTCTTTCTGTGGATCAATTCTGAAGGAGTATTTTCTATTTGTTTCTCTTCCTGTCGACAACTTATCGCACTTTTTAATGAACTAAATGCAACCTCTGCTTGTGCGATGTTTATCGACTGATAAGAAAGAGAGGTGGGGACCCATAACAGTTGAAGCACGCACCAGTTCCCAGGCGATCCACCGTATCAACGCTAGAATAATGAAGTATAGAGAGAGCTAAAATCGTAAGTATCCTCTCAACCGCAGTGGTCTGTTTAACATCCAGCAACCCAAGACGGTTGAATATAGACGATCGCTACTTCAGGCAAATCTTGTTGTTTTGAGAGGCGTTTTGGATGATGCGGAGAACTACATGTTTTAGATATCACCCTAACAGTTTATGTATTTTATAACTATACTTATCAGTCTACCCATGACAACATTTCTAAAACACAGCTCAGCGTGTTTCTTCATGACTTTTTAGGTTCATGCGTTTCAAGCAAAAGGTTGTAAAGTGTGCCCTTTTTTCTGTCTATTTCCCTGTACTGTTTTAACCCGTGATGTTGTTGACCAATCCTCAGTCCTTCTCGTTGAACTGTTTATACGCAAGCTGGAATCTAATGTTCTTGGTTTGGCTAGAAGGGTTAAACAATTTATAGAGGTTGGTAGTAAGTGTTGTCCTTGATAACCGTATCCGATGAACCTACCTTGCTTGTTTACATCGATGTTGAAGCAACGATCACACCATTTTGTAACCGTTTGCACCTTCTAAAATATGGCTTTTGTTTACAAACGTTTCTCTTACTAATACAATCATTTTTCCTTGTGTTAATATTAGCGTATTTAACCCCAATTCCTGGAACCGAAAAAGCATACATATTCCTTCTACTAAATTCTCACTAATTTACATTTGTATAGCTTACAACCGTAGAAGCATTTTTACGGCGTGTCATAAACTGTAACTAGGTATGTGATTTCCCGCATTTTGCTTCTGCACATCCAGCTGCTTGAAGTAATTCCGATGCTTATCTACCACACAATCATGAAAAAAGAAGTAAGATCTGGCTGAAAACAGAATGAGAAAAAAGAATGGGGAAGGAACCCAGCTGATATAACTAGCTGCGTCTATTTTCAAACCTTCTGCATCAAGTTACCTACACCTTGGAAAAACGGTGACGTTGAAGTTTCATTGGTAAGACTACTCTCATACGGCATTCAGTACCCCACGTTAAGTACGTTCGCTTCACAGGTGATTCTGCCATAAAAAAAGGAACTTCACTCAGACCGATTACTTACCATCTCATCCAACGCCTCCAGCCATCAAAAATGTGCGTCGTAGAGTCCCCAACTCGGAGACGAACTCGATCTTCATTGGCTAAATTCTTGTTTAACCATTGCACTTCTCTACGCCAAGTCACCATCTAGCCACATTGTATCTTTCGCTAAACGACTGAAGTATTGACGAAGACCGTTCGCTTTGACCGACAGCTAGATGACACCCTTAGTATGAGGTCTAGCCATCTTAGTCTGTGCAAATTTCCAGATTGAACAAAGGGACTTGTTTGACAATCACCGAAAAATACCCGCCTCCCCACTCCCTCATTACTTACTCTTTGTTGCTACCGGGTACTAACGATCGAAGGCAAACATCAGTGGTCATTAACCTGAAGGCGATTAAATCCTATTCCGGATGACGAAGTTTCACTGCCGTAAGTCAATATAGCTTATACTGTCGCTTTACATACGTGGAGATATATCAGCCAACACATATGCTCGTTAATATTGCTAAAAATAATATTAATCAACTTATAAAGCTCCTGAGCGTTGTTTTATCTTTCTAGGAGTATCCCTAGTTATAACCAGGGATCCCTATGAACACAATCGGCGGGAAATTCCGCGTAATAAAGCGCCTAAACAGGGTAGGCACGCCGATGAGCTGTGATTGGCTGAATGCGGCTTCATACACACGGTAGATGTCCGATGTCACGGAGCTGTCCAATCAAGTTTCTCCA